>RXPK01001890.1:0-62199 GCA_004143645.1 Protaetia brevitarsis | reverse complement strand
CTTGGCTTTGCCTTGGAAATTTCGGACCTCCGATTATCTCGATCCCGTATCGCAGTATATAAGCGTTACGTAAGGTACGTCCATGCGTGACAAAAGCGATTCGGAAATTTCGCGAAATAAAATAAGGATTCCGTCGAATCGGGCAATGCGTTTCTACAGAATCGCGATAAAATTGACGCCGATTGCGAGAAAAATGTTTTTGGGTGATTTTGTAGGTTATGAAATTGGGAAAAAAAATTTGACGATCTAAAATTTATATTGAACATGAATTATAATTATTTGTGGTAAGATTTTGGACATACATATTTTTAAAACGTGTTTATTTTCATTTAGAGAATTACGATTATATTTTAATCTGCAATATAATTGATAAAGTTTGCGCTAAAGTTTCTGATTATTATGTTTGCTTCAATTCTTTGGTGTATATTTGGTTGCATACTCATTTTAATTACAAAAAATGCATATAATTTATTTAATTATGAAATAATGTCAAGAAACGGGTTGTTTTAATCATTTAATAATAAAATTTAAAAAAAAACATACATTAATAGACAAATTGTTTACATAAGGCTCTCAAGAACGTACTTTTTCGGTGATTACTAGCCTCTCTAACTATCTCTTCGTTATTATTAGCATTTAACTCTAACAATCCCATTACTTCGACCGCTTTCTTTCGTCTTTGAAATTCCCCTTTCTTATGGTGCACGTGGATGAGGAACTCCAAAATGTTGCTGTCCCAAAAATAGTTGTAATAAGCATCAACTGCGTCGTTACAACTCTTTTGTTCAGATAAAAACCTAAACGCAGAAAGGTAATCAGGTTCGTCTAAGAACTGGCACAGGACAGCAGCTTGCGTGTAACATCCCAAACTAGCACAGCTTTTGATCATCCTACGGTAAATGTGATCGTCCTGTCTGATTGGGATGTTGAAGTATTCGTTACATATTATAAGGGATTTTAAGTAGTAATTTAGAGCATTTTCGTATTTTTCCTCGACGAAATTGATATCACCGATTAGACGTAACCACGAAACGTTGTAAGGATAGAATTTTAACGCCTGATCGACTATTTGCACCAGAATTTCGCTTACGGCTTCGATATTGTAGGAATTAGCGTTGCTTATAACAGCTGGCCACAGATTCGCATATTCTACGTTCAATTCTAACGATGCTTCGTCCTTTAGGAGATTGTATAATTTCGTCAATAAGGAAATAACTACTCGCAAAGCGTTGCCATCCCTTAAGCGAGAAAAGAATGATAGAATGACAGTTTTGGTATTGTTAACCGGCGTTTCTCGATGCATCATAACGGAACTGTTTGAATTACCCTTCTTCGACTGCATCGCCGGCGTAAGAAAAGCAGGTAGGGTCAATTCCCATAGATCTTTGCTGAATTTCTTTGAGCCTTTGTATTTATTCAGATCTTGACACGCAATCGCGATCGATTTTCCCAATTCGAAGTAGATAAATCTCTTATCTAAAGCGACGAAGAAATCCCAATATCCTAAATTTAACAGGCACAAAACGCATTGCTCTGTAACTTCTGTTCTCGGTAAAACTGAATCATTCGTCTCTAAGCAGGCTTTGCACGAGTTAGCTAAGGCTTGTTTGTCGATAGGTGGCGCTGGACATTCCTCTAACAATTGCGTCACCTCCACCAATAAGATTTCCCATCCCACCAATTTGGCTAGCTTACTAATGTGAGGCAAGTCCGAGTTAGCCAATTTAATTTCGCTTTCCAAAGCACGTAATAAAACGAGGGAAGTAGTCCAATCTTTCGCAACCGCCATCTCTTTAGCTTTAGCTAATAAAACGAAGCCGTAATCTTGTAAAAATCCCCTAGGTAAGCTGACGATGACGCTTTGCAACGGTATAGGCAATTCCCATTTAGGATTGATCTTCCACACGGCCCTATTCGAGTTTTTCATCGTCACTTTCACTAATAAATCTCGCAATTGCGTCGGATCGTAACTTATGATCAATTGGTGCTCTAATGTGCGTATCTCCAATCGGGGATTCCTACGCGACTCGGGGAAATCCCAGTTTGAATTTTCTAACAGCGATGGGATTTTGATATCGGAAATGCTTTCATTATAAGTGTCATCGATTAGAATTTGTAGTTTCTCGTGTGCTGCGGCTTTCTTAGGAGATCGGGGATCTTATTCCCGATTGCTAATTGTTGGAAATACGTGGACAATAATTTCTTTTCGTAAACCGTTATGTGATCCCAAACAGCCAGCACGGCCCAAATTAAAAAATCCTGATGCTTCTCCGATATAAAACTGTAATTATGCGTCCCTTTTTGCTCCAATATACACCTTATAGCATTTAACGATTGGATTTCCGGGACCAAATCTCTTGCGACAGCGAATTTACCACTAGATTGAGCACCGACGATATCTAATTCTAAATTGATACGATGATTCAAAGGGATCTCCCTGTATTTATTATCCTCGATCAGGACGTTCAATATCCCCATATACTGATTCGCGATGCAAACACTGAACGCGTGCAATAAATCCCGATTCTTGTCCCCGCCGTGCGATTTACAAGCCAATAAATATCCCTCCAAAATATCCATCTTGAAATTGCAGAATCCTACCTTTTCGATGATCTGGTTGTGAAACTCCATCGCGTTTTGCAAATGCACCCTGGCCAGATCGTAATTCTCCTTGTAAAAGTAGAAACACCCCAATTCGTAATTGATTTGCGCACTAAATTCATTACGTGAAATATAATGAGCCTGCGTCCAATCATGCTCGACATCCTCAGCCTCTTCCGTTAGCATCACGAAACAATCGAAGGATAGCATCAGCGGTATCTCCTTCCAAGTCAACGCTCCATTTAAAAATGTAACACTTTTATCGATATTTTCCTCAGAGCAGAAGTAATTCTCCTCCATCAAAGTCATCTCCCCGTTCATCCTAGCCGGCATCTGGCAGAACACCCGTCTCATGCAAGTACTCACCAACCATCTGTGATACATCAATAGGGCGAACACGAATTCTTTCGAAACGGTACTCAAATCGTAACACTCCACATTGGGGATCTCGATAAAATTCGATTTGTTCGTAAAATACAACAGATCCTGCAAAACGCTCACCTGCACCTTGAACGGCAACGTCATCAATTCGATTAGATCCCATTTTAAGTACGCTGCAACTTTGAGTGCCAATATTTTTAGGGCTATGGTTTTTTTCGTGAATTTGGTCGTCTGTTCCGGGTTGCACTCATTATTGGGGACGACGGCGTCGCAATTTTCGATTTCGGGGCGTTTGACGTCGTTCTTGAACGATTCGAATATCGCCAGGGCGAATTTGTGAATCAACTCAATGGGAGTTGGATCTGCCGCCGGTTTCTGTAAGTGCTTCAATAGGAGCTCTTTATCCAGCAAAAATTCGAACCATAACACTGTATCTGGCGATATCGGGACTGTACCTGGGCGTAGTAAGTCGACGTCCATTCTAAATTGCGATAAAATGATCACAATAACAATTAACAAATACCTTTATTTTTATTGCACTAATCTAACCTATAAAAATATGTCACAATTGTTGATCCTTAGGTTTGTTCGTTGATGTTAAATCAATTACACTGGTGCATATTTCATCTTTCTCAGGTTTGTAAAGCGTGAATCTTCTATCCTGTTTTAGTTACAAGCAAGTGTACAAACTGTAGCACCAACGAACAGATTCTCGAGAAGGCAGCGCTGTCGCGGCAAATTAAAAGAGGCGGAAATTTGAATTTTAAAATGTATTAAAAACATTGATCATATTGGTATTTTTCAATTAACATTCTCCGGAAAATAAAGCTTAATCAGTATTCCTTTTCATAAATAAAGATAAGGATTTATTAACAGTTTAATGTTCATCCAGATCACAAAAAGTAATTATGTGCTTGTATACTATAGATGGGTTATTATTTAATAACAATAGAGTAGGGTTTAATTATGTTAGTATCCTATGCCTCCCATATCTAAAAGGTTTGAAGAAATTATCTGTTTACTATAATATAAGCCAATAAGCCGTATGCCTGGGACGTTTTGCGAAATCTTACAGTTTTAATTACGTTTTTCTGGTTTTACCGTGATTTTATCACGCGACAGTATTAAATCTAAAGTGATCTGTATATGCTGTAACCACAGGATTTCTAATATCAATTTTGTTCTTTTGCGTAAGCAGAACATGTGGGAGTGTCAAGGAAATTTATAAAAACGCTGAACTTACATCAGCGGGCGGCATAATTTTGCGGAGTCGTAAGTCGTTCCTCATCTTCGTCTGTCTTCGTGCTTATTTCGGTAGTATTAGCGTGACATATGTTTGTTTTTAAATCGTATTTCTTTTAAAATTAATTCATTATGTATTACCTATTATTCGGAATATTTTTATCGCTTTTGTTAATACAAACTAACGCAGAACTACGGCAATTACGAGTAAGTGCAAACAAGCGACCATAATTTTTTTTCTCACGATAAATAACTTCACATTGCAGAATTCACACGTTCCTAGAACTTTGACTGATGCTCAATTTGAATTACGTGGCTGGATTGTCTAATATAACGAATATAAATGAGATACTGGATAATATATGCATACCGAGAGTGGTGGGCAGCCCAGGCCACGATAAAGTGCATGATTATATCGTATCCCAAATGACCGATTTAGGATGGGATATCGAGGTGGACAGTTTTACGGATAAGACGCCGAATTTCGGGCATTTAAAGTTTCGAAATATCGTGGCTACGAAAAATCTCGAAGCAGAACGCTTCTTGGTGTTGGCCTGTCATTACGATAGTAAATATTTCAAGGATTTCGAGTTTCTAGGTGAGTTTTTCGCTGTAATAGTTTCGTTTATGTAACTTATTATTGTGGCAATCTGGTGATAATTAAAATACTTTCAATTCTAACAGCTATTGTAGAATATTTACGTTATGGTGAAAGTGTATGTTGTCAAATTTGCCAGAAGTTTATCATGTGCAGGTTATGTCAAATGTCAAATGATTGTCAAAAAAAGTCATGTTTATAACCTATAATGTTGTAATTAATGTCAAACTATGGCTTTCTTATAATTAGTATTTCTTTTTTATAAAAGAGATTGCTTTTGACTGTGAAACTGCACAAACGTTCACACCTATTTTAATATAATAACAATTGTTGAGAGTAAATTTAATCCATAACCTCAAATTGTCACTTTGACAGTAGTCAATGTGATTTATTTATTAATCAAATAGCGGCAATCAAATAATTATTGTGCAGGTGCGACTGATTCGGCAGTCCCTTGCGCGATGATAATTAACTTAGCTCACGTCATGAAGAAGGAATTGGAACAAAATACAGGGAACGTAGGTTTGAAATTGTTCTTCTTTGACGGCGAAGAAGCTTTTCACCAATGGGGACCTGCAGATTCTATTTATGGTGCTCGGCATCTTGCGGCAAAGTACGAAACTCAACAAGAACGCACTAGGAGCGGTAATAAAGTCACTCATCTGGACAGGATAGACCTGTTAGTCTTACTGGATCTCCTCGGTAGCCCACATCCGCAATTCTACAGCTATTTTAGCGAGACGAATAAATGGTAGGGATTCTAAATCTATGTGCTTTCGACTTTCTTTGTGAATTACTGTATTTCTCTCTGTATCAGGTATTTTCAGTTATTAAACGCCGAGAAGCGGTTAAATAAACTCGGTATCTTCAAAAGGCATACAAATTATTTTTCAAGAAGCTTTACTACATTCATATACAGAAGATGATCATATACCATTCTTAAAGCGAGGTATTAATGATATCAAAGCAGAAAAATAAAAACTCAAACAATATATTATTTGTAGGAGTACCAATCTTGCATCTAATTCCACACCCGTTCCCGCAGGTTTGGCACACGATAAAAGACGACATGACAGCTATAAGCATAAAAACAACGGAAAATCTGAACAAAATATTGAGGGTGTTCACAGCTGAATACCTGCACCTGTCAGTAAAATCTTGATTTTAACCTAATTTAGCTTTCTGTGATGTCTTACTTAAGAAATAATACTTTTCATCATACTTAGAGTGATATTATCTGTGATTCGCTTTGTTACCACTTTAGTGTACAAAGCTATGTTTAATTTGCACATCCTTTCCTTTTTTTTCTCGAATATAAAAAGAACAAATATTTTCTCTACACCGTTAAACAAATAAATCCTCCTTTAGTAGTAACACTTTATTCTTCTACCGAATTGAAACTGCAAAACTGAAATAATCGATTTTATCCAGTGTAAAGGACGAAGACATCCCAGATGACGAAGATGATAATCTGCATATAGAATTATGAAGTATTTGTTATGATATTAATTCCGCTCTGTAAGACATTTTATCGACAAGAGGACGTATTGACTTAATTTATGATTTCTGTATAATTTTTAATGTTTGTTAAAAGTTTTAGTGCAATTTTAAGATATTTATTGTGATCTTATTGCAAGAGATTAAAATTACTAATGCGCAGAAATAGTACATTCCGATATTGTATTTGTTGAATTAGATATGGAAAATAAAACTGATTATTTTTTGAAATTACATGTGTTTTTCTATATGTTTCTTATTAATTTTAGGTGATAATTTCAATTTTACGCATTTGATTTACTAAAAGCTTCTTTATACAACGACAATTACTAGTGGCTACATATTTAATTATTCTATTAAAAAAAAAATTTAATCTTTATATACTAATTAGACATTGAAATGTAGACAGAAACAAAATAGTTAAATTGGTTATAGTTTATATCTACTTGTACTCATAATATAACAATTATTCGATTTCATAAATTAAAATGTGCCTTATACCGCCATCTCTATTCTAAAAGCAAATCTCAATACAAGATGAACAAATATCGACATCTACATTTTGTAGAGATGATTATTTTGCAGAAAATAATTTACACCACTGAAATATAGATGTCAGTATTTGTTCTCCACGTATTGAAATTTGCTTTTAAAATAGAGATGGCAGCACAAGTGAAATTTCCATTTATAAAATTGAATAACAATTATATGAATAATTTATTGGTTCAATTAGACGAGGAGCTCCTACATTTGTGACTTTGTTGTATCTATTTTATTATATGTTTTCTGTTTTTATATATTTCTATCGATTATTCTAACACAATTCTATTTTTGAAGTATATTATATAGTTTAATTGTAGGTTAAAAATGGTGTTTACATACACGTATTCTTTAATTAAACTACTAAAATAGAGATGGCAGTACAAGATAAATGCGTGTCAGTCCATGTTTATTTAGAAATTGGAAGTAAATATTGCCTGCGTTTTTAAATGAACAGACCTACTGCCTATTAATATCGATGTTATGAAAATGTTTTAAATTGTAAGTCATATATTAGGAGAAGATCATGAGACCATTTTTAAAAAGCATCGCATTTTCATCTGATTGATCATCATGACCACAAGTTTTACTTATTGATGTTTCTGATGAACGCTTGACAGTGTTGGCTTTGGTAAAAGACCTAATAAATCACTTTTTCATCAGTAGGTGAGAGTATAAGAGATGAGTTATCTGATAATAATGTTATTATACTATTGAAGAAATATCAACAATGGCAAGTAAAAATTGAAAAGTACATACAGAATATAGCAAGTAATTACACATTGAACGATTTCATGTTAGGATAATGTTTATCTAATATTCTCGTGCGAAGTTACATTAGTTATTCAACGGACTGTTTTAAACACTTGTTCATTGGAGTTCCATCATAACAACCAGAGACGTCCCTAGGCTTTCAACCACTTATAACAATAATGTCGGCAAATTATTGTTTGTTTCTTGGTTATCCACCAATTAAATTATTTTAAGATAGGAATTCATTGGAGCGAAATGAATTTATTGATGGCTCCATTGATTATACTTTAGCACTATATATCCAATGTAATAAACAGAGATATGCTATAATCGATGAAACCAAATGATGAATTTAAAAATTCTCACGTGTACACGTATATTTTACTCACATCGCCAACAAAGATCAACAATTTGTTAACGAATAATTCCTATTTTTGTGAGAATGTACTTATGATCAATTAATTAATATAATTGAGGTCTAATACGGATTAATCAACATATTTCTTCATCATTTCTAAATCGATTTCAAATTACAATTCATATATTCCAGTTTTTATTTTTCGATGTTCATTGATTTTTCAATTTCCCAAATTATTTTATTGAAAATAACAAGTACACCAAGCGCCATCTCTGATTCAATTACTTTAATAATGATTTTCGTTATGACTGAGGCGCCATCTACATTTTAATAGCGGAACTAATAGTGACCAACATTTACAGGATTCTTTTTTTAAGGTTTAATTATAACATATTTTTTCTTTCTCAGGTACATAAAGAGACGTATACCCCAACGAATCAAGGAACAAACTTCTCGAGAAGGCAGCACCATCGCGGCAATTTAAAAGAAGCTAATTAAATTTTAAAGCGTATTAAAAGCTTTCAGCATATTGCTATTTTTCAATAAACATTCTCTAGGTAATAACAGATAAACAATGTTACTCAATATTCCGTTTCATAAATAAAGATAATGACCTATTAACAGCTTAATGTTCATACTCATGCATATTACAAAAAGTAGTTGTATGCTTTTATTGCGCACTAAAGATGGATTATTATTTAATAACAATAGAGTAGGGTTTAATTATGTTTGTTTATGCCTCCCATATCTAACAAAATTGGAAAAATAATCTCTTTAGTATAATATACGCCAAAGCCGATGTGTTTTGCGAAATCTCACAATTTTAATTACGTTTCACAGGTTTTACCCTGGTTTTATCATGCCACTGTATTAAATCTAAAGTGATCTGTATATGCTGTAACCACAGGATTTAAATATCAATTTTGTTCTTTGCGTAAGCAGAACAATGTTGGAAGTGTCAAGGGATTTATAAAAACGCTGACTTACATTCCAGCGGGCGGCATAATTTTCGGAGTTCGTAAGTCGTTCCTCATCTTCGTCTGGCTTCGTGCTATTTTCGGGTAGTATTAGCGTGACATATTTTTGTTTTTCAATCGTATTGCCTTTAAAATTAATTCATTATGTATTACTTATTATTCGGAATATATTTATCGCTGTTGTTAATACAAACTAACGCAAAATTACGGCAATTAGAGTAAGTTCAAACAAGCGACTATATTTTTTTTTTCCTCACTATAAATAATTTCACATTGCAGAATTCACACGTTCCTAAAAATCTGACTGATGCTCAATTGATTTACCTGTCTAGAATGTCTGATATAGCGAATATAAATGAGATATTGGCTAATATATGCATCCCGAGAGTTGTCGGCAGTCCAGGCCCCAATAAAGTGCATGTTTACATCGTCTCCAAAATGACCAAGTTGGGATGGACTATCGAGGTGGACAGTTTTACGGATAAGACGCCGAATTTCGGCTCTTTAAAGTTTCGAAATATCGTGGCTACGAAAAATCCCAAAGCGGAATGTTTTTTGGTGTTGGCCTGTCTTAGATAGAATATTTCAAGTCTTCATTTTTAAGTAGTTTCCTGTAATAGTTTCGTTTTCTAATTGAATCGTGGAACTATTCGAACTTTTAATGTAATGAATATATTTCTATTCATTTTCAGTTTCTCGGTTTAATTTCAAATCTAGATTTTTATTCTTTAAAGCGTAAGTACTAGAGCGCCCTCTTTGATTCAATTACCTAATCATTATTTTCGTTGCGATTGGAGGCGCATCTCATTTTAATAGTAGAATAATAGTTACAACATTTACAGATTCTTTTTCAGATTTATTAGAGTTTCTTTTCTTGCCATCTGAGTTACTAGCATGTGACTTTCCAAAATAAAATTTAATTAATCAATTGTATATTTATTTGGTTTGATAAAGCTTATTGTTCTTATTAAATTATGTATTTTTTGAATTTGTTATATATTTAGAAAAAAAGTTTCTTTATCAATTATTTATCTGAATCTCGATATTAATACTTTAGTGTTTGTAAAGGAAACGCATGTGCACTGCAATCGTTTAATCTTTCCATGCAATTTAAATCCAAAAGATGTCGCTTTTAATTCTTAATCTGTAAAATAGCTGTCTGTGTTGTGCGCTGCGACGAATACACACACAAACACAAGTCGCTAGTAGGAAAATTTAGAAGCCTTAAATATTTAATAAACCGTTGAAAAAAAATAATGATTGTAGTCGACCGATTCGCGTCCCTTGCCGATGATGTGAACTTGGCCACTCATGAAGAAGATGCAACAAAATACAGGAGTTGTAGGTTTGAAATTCATCTTCTTTGACGGCGAAGAAGCTTTTCGCCGGTGGGGACCTAATGATTCTCTTACGTGCGGACATCTAGCGCGAAGGCAACTCACGGGTAAGAAAGTCACTCAACTCGACAGGATCGACCTGTTTGTCTTATTGGATCTTCTCGGTACTCCAGATCCGGAATTCCACAGCTATTTTAGGAAGACGAACAAATGGTAAGGGTTCCGAATCTACGTACATTCGATCTTCTTTCTGAATTATTATGTTTCTCTCTGTCTCTATCAGGTATTTGGAATTAGTAAAAGCCGAACAGCGGTTGAAGAAACTCGATATCTTTAAACGCGACGGAAATTATTTTCGTAGAGGTTTGGTACGTTTATCTGTAGAAGATGATCATATACCATTTTTAAGGCGAGGTATCACTGATATTAAAGCAGAAAATTTTTGAAATTGCTATAAATACATTGTTTATAGGGGTACCGATCTTGCATGTAATTCCATTTCCGTTCCCGAAGGTTTGGCATAAGAAAACAGACGACAGGACAGCCATAAGCATAAAAACAACGGAAAATCTGAACAAAATCTTGAGAGTGTTCACAGCTGAATACCTGCACTTGTCAGTAAAATCTTGATTTTACCCTGATTTAGCTTTCTGTGACGTCTTACTTAAGAAATAACACACACAAAGTGATATTATCTGTGATTCTCTTTTTGTTACCACTCACAGTACAAAGTTATGTTTAATTTGCACAATCTTTCCTTTTTTTTCTTGAATATAAAAAGACCAAATATTTTTTTAACACTGTTAAATAAATAAATCCTTCCTTAGCAGCTAATTTGAAGTAACACTTTATTTTTCTACCGAATTGAAACTGAAAAACTGAAATAACCGATTTTATTTAGTGAAAATTTGTATAGTTTGGGTCTAACACGGATTAATCAACATATTTCTCCATCATTTCTAAGCGTGCACTATTTCAAATTACAATGAATATATTTTCCTGTTTCCATTTTCATGTTTATCGGTTTCAATTTCAAATTCTCAAGATTTTATTTTATTGAAAAAAGTAAGTACCTAGAGCGCCATCTTTTGATCAATTACCTAAATCATTATTTTCGTTGCGATTGAGGCGCCATCTGCATTTTAATAGTAGAACTCATAGTTACCAACATTTACAGGATCCTTTTTAGATTTAATTAGAGGTAATTACTTTCTGCTGCCATCTGTATTTTACTAGCGTGTGTGGCTTTCCAAAATAAAATTAAATAATTCAATTAGTAATATTTACTTTTGGGTTTGATTAAAAACCGTTATTATTCTTATTAAAGTTATTGTTATTTTTTTGAATTAGTTATATATTTAGGAAAAAAAGAATCTATTTTTGTGTCATATTGTCAGATTAGCAAGCGATAGTTTCCTGTTTTATCGATTAAATATTTTTAACTGGCAATGTTTAAAAATTAAATTTTAAAGTGTGTCCTGATTTGATATAATTTATAACTCGAATGAATTATATTTGAATCCCGAAAATGTAGATTTATATCGAAAAAGGTATTTTATGTGAATGGAAGATTTTTACTTGTGATGGCCGATAATTTTGAGCGGTATATTTCCTTAGACACTCAAAAAACGTCAATAATTCGTTTTCCCATAACCCACCTGTTGTGTGCGCCTTCGATAATAATAACACGGTCAATATCACTCGCAGTCGTTCACCGGTGGTACGCCGTAATTAACGTCTGTTGACTATAAAAGGTCGACGAAAAATGTATTTTAAGAATACTACAGACACGCGCCTAACGTATTATTATTTGTATCGCTAAGTAGCCTGCCAAAATTCGAATTCCGGGATAAAAACATTAAGGTCAGCCAGTCGGACGACGAGAGAACTTATGACCTATTATTCGTTTTGAAATCGATCAAAATGATTTGGCGATCACAAGATAGAACCACGCGCACAAAAACGCACTGTGAAGAACTCGAATATGCAAAGAGAAGATAGAAAATGCTCGGTAGTTAACCTGTAGAATAATAAGTTTATTATCGATACAAACACTTGACAATATCAACAAAAACAGTCATGACTATGGAACAGGACAGTCCGAACAAAAATAGCAAGTTGAAACAGAAGAAATCGATCAGCAAGTTGCTTCTACCGAAGGCACCGAATAAAGTGGGTGTTCTCCACCGAACTCAGAGTGCAGATAATAAAAAACCGATCAGGCCTTCGTTGGAGAAATTGAGGGCAGATTCTGAATCTCCACAAGGTTCTCCCGATATATCGCACAGGCCGATTGAGTTTGGATATAGCAAATATGGCACCGAAGAAGAAAGAAAATCCTGAATTTATATTTTCTGCGGCCACCAAGGAATATTTGCAGTACAGCCCAAAACTCGAACGGGTATATCTTTATATATTTCTTTTTTCAAAGGATAAACGAATCTTACGGGATTAAAAATTTAAAAAAAAGTGATATATCTGGTGTATTTCGTGATTTAAAACGCCAAATTGAATGAACATTGTGATGGTTGTGGATTTTTGAGTAATAAATCGTATTCTTCAAAATTTTATAGGTTAGGGAATGTTGATAGTTTCTTCACTGACGTTTATTAGGAAATTTGTTTTATTGTAGTTGGTATTATACATGTTTAAGTTTATATTCTATTTCAATTTTATTTGAAATAGTTATTTTGAAATGTTTTTAAGGTTATATATGCTTTTCATCTATCATCCGTCAAATCCGTCATATTTTATTTAATTTTTGGTAAAATACGTCTAAACGCCGTAAAAGAAATGCTCCACAATTATTCAAATATGTATTGGACATAAGTTTATTTCAATTTTTCTAAAGAAATATTTGCGTTAGCTTCAATCAGACCATTTTTTTATTCAATCATTTTCTAGCATAATGGCCAATTGCGTAGATGTAGCAGCGCCGACGAAAATATCAGTCGTTTACAAACGCCCACATACGACGAAGCCAAATTAGGTGACAAATGTGTGTCGCACGAAACGGTTTTCAGAGAAGACGGATTCTCCAGTATGAACAGCCTAGCGGCCAAAGGCTTAATGGCCGCCCAAGTATTACATTTAATACCCACGGAGAAGGCGAGACAGAGGAATTTCTTGCAAGGACGGATCGGTGCTAATTCCCTATTGGGACCGTGCGAACTCGATCGGAATCTATTAAATAGGCAAATACACATTTTCGTCGGTAGTTGGAATATGAATGGACAATCTCCACCGAAGTAAGTGAAAACTTATTATTATTACTTATCATCATAATTTGTTAACATTTTTGATCTTTTGATGTGAAGAGAATTGAACGATTTCGTATTACCGATTGGTATGGAACATGTCCCAGATATTCTAGCTTTCGGGACGCAAGAATCCTGTTCAGAGCGGTACGAATGGGAGGTTTGCTTGCAAGAAACTTTGGGGCCGTCGCATGTGTTATTTCATTCAGTATCTTTTAGGTAATTCTCATTTTAGTAAGAGTTACAAATGAGGATAATTCATTTATATGCAGATTAATGGGAAGTTCATGTTTTACTGAGTTCAAAATGCGTGTTTTGGGGGAAATGTAGTTCAATTTTTTGTAAAGTATCGTTTATAGGTTATATTTGTAGCATTTTTGATAGATTTGACGTATATGGTAGATGGTAATCGCGCTGCGGACGTAAAAGTTATTAAAAGTAACCGAATTGTCAAAAACCCTTCGCACATAACCTAAAAATGGTACATTTTCAATAGTTTCTTGGTAAGACTTCCGTAAGAGGACCGCTGATTTGGTTATTTATATGCATATTTACGGAAACAACATCTGTTCCTGAGTGTAAAATAGCTATTCATTTTTTGAGCAAATGGAAAGAAAGTATTAAAAACAGTGTTCGAAAAGTGCTATTTCGAGGTTATGTGCGAGACATTTTTGACGGATTTAACATGTGGTGGTAATGATGTGAAAGAAAAAGTTACTAAAAGTGCCCAAATTTTAGATAAAACAGGCGCCAAATACAAACTTATTTGTTAAGTTAATGAGAATCATTTGTAAATTAAAGTAATAACTAAGCAGCGGTTCGATACAATATCCTGAAAAGTGTTTGTTTTAAAGTATTTGTTTATTTTTAACACTACAATTGTAAGAATTATTATAAATTGTCACATTTCTCATTATCGGTTTCTTATAATTGGTTGGTGTATCGGATAGTAATAAATTCATATTTCATATAGATGATTCGTAGGAAGTTTACATATAAACTGTATTGTATAGTTGAAGTCATAATTATTAACAGAATTATTTTATATAAAAGCAATTTATTTGATTACATCGTAAGTAAAGCATTAATAAAAAGATGAATGACTTGTTTGAATAAATGAATTTGTCAATGTAATATGTGGAGTTCTTTCTCCCTTTCTTAGTGCCTCTAATACAATAATATATGCAAAATAACTAAGTATCCCATATTTTAATTTAATATATAGACTAATTTTGCTTTGTTACACATTTAAAACCGAATTATAAAAAGATGATATAGAAACAACAAACTGCTTTATTCAATTTTATTAAATAAAATCTTTAATCCATTAATGTAATGAATTTGTTTGATTTTAAACATTTAATTTGAATTACACTGTACATATCATAAAAAAGTCTTTGTTATTGGTTACATTATTATATTTATTTTTATGTATTTTAAGATCCCATGATATAACTGGTGCTATATCATCCTAAAGTACTCCGAATCGTTTTCTATGAGCCTAAGTATCCAGTGATTTTTGTCGTGACTTTGACGATCACAGTTTCGCTTCCTTCAGCAAAACCTCCACTTGAATATTGCAATAACAATCACCATACAACTTCCATTCCAATTCAATTTTCCCGTAAAAGGAGGGTTCCCATTTCCTACTGGAAGGTTTCTTTCTTTGCAATAATGTGTGTACATTGATACTTGAGCAGACATTGAAATGGGATCATTAAATCGAATATGGACTATCTTTTGTGTACACTTACCCAAGTAGTACCATTGATGCATTACATTATGCTCTTCTCCATCAACATTTCTGACGGATGTGTAATAGTCAGAATTAGCTCTTCACGTTAAAAGATAATAGAAACCTATTTCATTTATTTTTTATTTCGGCGGCACTAACAGGCAAAACATATCTACAACTGGTCTACACACCATAAAAGAGAGGAGGATTTAGAGAAAAAATAATTGCAATGGCTAAACTCACAACTTCAGTCACAATTCAATCTCATTCGTTTGAACTTTGCGCCTGTTTTGTCTAAATTTTATAGTAACTTTTCTTTCCACGCCATTAATCACACGTTGTATCTGTCAAAAACGCTTCGCACATAACCTCGAAATAGCACTTTTCGAACACTGTTTTTAGTACTTTCTTTTCATTTGCTCAAAAAATGAATAGTCATTTTACACTTAGGAACACATGCTATTTCCGTTAGTATGCATAGAAATCGCCAAATAGTTGGTCATCTTATGGAAGTATAGTCAATCTTTCCATTAATGTGCATATAACTTGCCAAATCAGCGTATTTATATGCACATTTATACGAAATTGATTTTCGTGTAGGCACATTACACTTGGCGATATTTTTGAGGAGGATTTAATTTGGTATTGCTCCGTTCCCGAGGAATCCAGTATATCAGTACGACCGGGTACAGCATTCCGAACCAAAGGAGCAGTGGCTTGTGCGTTCATGGTATTCGGCACATCGTTTCTATTCGTCAACACTCATTTGACTGCGCATCAAGAGAAAGTGAAAGAACGCGTTTCAGACGTAAAGAAAATAGTACATTCTTTAGATTTGCCGAAGAATCTGCCGATTAAGCACAAAACCAAAGGTAAGTCCACCGTTTTTTTTTTTTTTTCTATTTAATACCATAATTTTGCCATCGCTTCAATAGATGTCACGCAAAATTTCGATTACGTATTTTGGGCCGGCGATTTGAACTTCCGTTTGGCTACACCTCGAGCGAAAGTGATTAGAATGGTTGTCGAAGACCAGTTTTCCCTTGCCGGCACATTTACCTCACGGTTATATGCATTACGATCAATTGTGTTCCGTTCTTTCGGATGGAGCGGCTTTTCGTGGGTTCTCCGAAGCGAATATAACATTCCCACCGACCTATAAGGTAGTTTAATGCATGATTTTCTTTTTTCTACTCGAATCAAATTATTTCATTTATGGTAAAACGGAACATGATAAATTATCATCAATTCTTTTCAATCGAATTTTAATTCACATCAGGCTTACTAGTTTCGGCTTTAAACGTCATCATCAGAGCTGGTTATAATGTAAAATAAAAAGAAAGAATGAGACACGTTGTAACGGAACGGATTTACTTATCTGGAAACTTTTGGGGATGGCTGGCTCAAATTCAAATGAGACAAGCCAAATTCGGTCTCGCAGACAACCCCTCCTGCTCTTTTGACCGGCGAGCCACTGCTGGGAAACAAACTTTTTGTTGGTAGCGAATGGTTTTTAGTAATTTAGCCAAAGATGTTTCCAACTGTGTTTTCCGCCGCCAGTCTAAGCAGGGCCGTTAGTTAGCCTAATGATTGTCGACTTACCCTTCTCGTCGGCTTTCTCTTACCGATGTTAACTTCCTCTCCAACCCCTTTCTAAGGGTTCAAATTGAACTTCTTTTAAATGGCGAAATAATAGAACGACTTATATTTTTTTTACAATTATATATTGAATATTTTAAGACATTAAAAAAAAAAACTAACAAACTACACAATTAAATAAAATAAAAGTGAAAAAAAATGAACAAAATACAATTTTGTTTTAATTTTTTGTGACAATTAAGTTAAGCTAACAATCTACGAATTTTATAAAGTATCAAGCAAATGACAAAACAAACACAACATTAGATGAATTTTTTTAGGCTTTCTTAACAATGTTGATTAACTTAAATTCTAGTAATTCTTACTTTCAAATTATTTATTAAGGGAGAGTTTTCACGTAATTGCTTTGGTTAGTTTTAAGCAGAAATTTTGAACATCTTACCAGCCGATGTGGGAAAAAAAATAATTCTTCTCCTAATCCAAATTTTAAGGCACAAAATTTTACACAAGACCCACAAAAATTTAAGCCAAGAAAAGGGGGTAATTTTCATGAATTTCATCACAAAACAAAACACCTCTCGAGGAAAGCTTGTGCTTCCTGTTCTCGAATTTTAAGCGTATTTTGATTGCAAAAACTAAGATGAGAAGTTTTAATTTTAAGTTTTAGAAACGCCCGATACGAAATTAGAGACGCGTGCTTTTACTTTAGCTGTAACGGAGACCACGAAATTAATTAATTGAAAACAGCTATGTTAAGGGGGCGTACAAACATAAAAAAATTCATTTCTGTCAAAGAGGTGCGAGATTAACAATCTTTTAAAATGTAGATGGCGCGCCTGTTCAAAATTGTTTCGGCGAGAAAAATAATATATACATTCGCTATATTTGTGTAAACACATGGGATATATCACGTGGTCAAGTTCGAGTGAATCACGAGGTCGGGTGCTATTTTTGTCATATGAGAGAGAAATTCCCTTTTAGAGGGTAGCTAGAGGAAAGAAAGTTTGTTTTAGAGCGGAATTTATTACATGAAATATTACTATTATTATTATTGAATCATAGAAATTCAAAAAAAAAAACTTATATTTTTATTGTTTCTTTTTGTATTTATTTTTGTATCGGTACACTTATTTCAATTTATTAAAAACAGTTATAAATTGTATTTGCGCCTAAAAAGCGAAAATGTGCGCCATATCTGTTTCTTTCTTCTCTTCGTTGTAAAATCTCGTTATTTAACGGTTTTTTTTCAATACCCCTTATTTCTTTGAATTTTGGTATCTTCGTTTTGTGTGAGACAATTGTGGTGACATTATAACCAACTGTGATGATTGCATTTAAAGCCGAAATTAGTATGTGTGTATATTTAATTTTCACTAAAATTTAATTGGAAAGAATTTGACGGTTAATCTGTTTTATTTTACCCAATTTGGTCACAACTATTCTCTATATTAGTACGATACGGGCACACAAAATTTCGACACGTCATCCAAGCAGCGAACACCAGCTTACACCGACAGAATCCTTTACAAGCATCGTCACGTCAGGAGACTCAGCGGCCAGCCAGAAACTCCGCCGATAGAATGCCTAGTTTACGATTCTGTTTCTTCTATCGTAACATCGGATCATAAACCAGTTTGGGGCGTTTTTAAAACTCACGTCAGACCAGGCATGGATACGTATGAATTAAGATTTTTTTCAGGTTTTTCAAATTGGTTATTTTTCATACTATTTCTAGGATAACCCTTAGCAGCTGGGTTGTTCAATCGAGAGATCTATTTAGAGGGAATTCGCAGGAGAGCCACGGCGATGGGGAGATTCTTCAGACTCCACGACGGTATGTGTTTTACAATAATTTTTCCGAAACGATAAGTCTTGAATTGTCTAGTCAATATTTCGGGAAGGTGTTCATTCCCGATTTCCTGACCATTTTAGAATTAAGAAAGAATGTTTTTTAAATCTTTATTTATGATCTATATGGTAGTATTTATTTTTATATGTGCTTTAAATCTATAGAAATTGAAAACATATCACGATATAATGGGGGAAAAAGTTCGGAAGAAACTCATTTTTTATCGATGTATGTACTTTATTTTATTTTATAGAAATGAGTTTCTTTCGAATTATTTTTATGTAGGTAGATTAAAAAACAAATTCTAGTCAGTATAGCTAGTGTATGTAATTTAATCTGTAATATTAGAGTATTGAAATATATATATATATTTTTGAAACTGTCCCAAAAAAAAATATATATAAATTTAGAATGAAAAGATTAATTATAAATTGAAAGTTTATAGTTAATTGTTGACTTATCGTGTGTTAAAAAGTACGCATCATATGGGTTTGTACAACATATTAATTAAAATTTGTAAAAGCTGGATCATTCTTTTTCAAAAGTGTGATAATAAAAAAAAAAAGCTTTTGTATGAAATTTCATCTACATGAAAAAAAATATGTTTTTATTGGATCACCCTGTATGCATTCCACATTTTCGTCTTATTTATTTCAACTGTAGCTTCCTTAATGGCCAAATTTAAATTTCCCGCAATTATTCTTAGTAATTTTAACGTTGAAACATAAAATTACCCACTATTTTGTACTACATTATTAGTTATTTTAATGCCTTTACGTTGAATTCACTAAAAATTGTGGCGGGAAATTTAAATTTGGCTAATAGGGTTATAACTCATTTTCTACTCAAATTAAGGTGTACTTATGCTTCTTGACATATTCATAAACGGCTCTTAGAACCGTTTTACACGTACGAGATTTTTTACATATATTATAATAAACATTATACCGAAAATTTTGGTGAGAATTTTTCTAAGAAATTTTGTCGCGACATTTTCAGGTCATTTTACACAGGAATAAATTTTAACCGGAATTTTCACGATATTCGTTGTTATAAGTAGGTGCATTTGTTAAATTAAATTGTTATTTGATTATGGTTATCATAGAAATCCAAAATAAATAGCAGTTAATCGAAAAACCAGTAAAATATGGATCATAATTGTTTAGATTTAGGTTACAACTTATAAGTGCAAATGGAAGTAACCTTATTCCTGTGCAAAATGACCTGAAAGTGTCGCGACAAAATTTCTCAGGAAAATTCTCACCAAAATTTTCGGGATAATTTTGGTTATGATTTATGTAAAACCTAGATGGTGCGCATCTTCGTCAGCGAAGATGGTGGCACTTTTAGAATGCGCAGTACGTTTTAAGTAGTTTTCTTTTGTTCTTACTTTTGGAACACCCTGCATAATCGAAAATATGTTTAGGTTATGCAGCATTTAATTCTGTACAACTTTTGTAGAAGAGATTTTTTCCTAACATATATCAAAAATAAAGCTATAATCGAAGACTCAATCTTCGTGAACAAGTGGAAAATATTTTGAACTTATTGCAGCATTGAATTCTGTACAACTTTTTGTAGAAAAGGTTTTTTCCTAACATCAAAAATAGGGCTATAATGAAAAAAACCCAGTCTTCCTGAACAGTCTGTATATTTTAAAATATGTTTAGGTTATGCAGCATTCAATTCTATAAAACTTTTGTAGAGATTTTTTCATAAAAGCAAAAATAGAGCTGAAATAAAATTCTATTCCCTTTTCCCTAATTGCGTTTTCCTTGTCTATTTACCTATTTCTTTTTTTAAACATCCCATAAGTTACAGCTTTAAAAAAATAGTTGACGATTTTCCCTATAGTTTATTTTTCAGTTTTTCTCATTTTTGTTTTCGCTTTCCCTATCTCTATTCTTGTTTCCTATTCTTATTCTCTATTCCCTGTTCATTATTCCCTAAATATAAGGATATGAATCAAACCTAGGTATTCTGGGTCATTATATTTTAGGTTAATTAATATTTGACAGTGTTGAAACTTATGAAACTATAAGTGGTAATTTCTTCTGCAGAAAGTAAATAAATGGTAAACAGAAATATATTAAACTTTAAAAAGTCCACAACAAAAAAAAACCTATGATGCGTCTTTTTCCCATATAAATTTTGAATAAAACTATGAAGAAATAAAACTTTCTAATTGTTGAATTATTCATATTTATTTATTACTTTTTTTTTGGGACAAACTGTAGGTATGTAATAGCATTAAAATAGTATAGGATTGTAGCAAATATTTAATGTTTTTTACACATACATCGTGATCCTCATATACTAGCCTTTCACTACATGTGCCTCTCTTTAAAGAAGTTGAAACTATACAGAAGACAAGAGATATTTTTAAAAATGTACAATACCAATTTCCTACCTGTTATATAGCTTTTTTATTGCAGCAACTCTCACACTTCAGACTTATGCAGCGGAACCTTAAAATTTAAACATCGAACACTTCATAATCCAATAAATTCTAAAACTTATTTTTCAAGCACGAAATTGTTGATACGGGACGAATAGGAACACTATTCTTCTTTGAATATTCGTTTATTATAACTCCCAGCAACATAGAAACCATGTAAAATGATGTAACGAACTTTTAACGACTAAAAACACTTAACAGGAAACATAACCTCTATCTACTACACTAAATGACATTTGACAACAATGTCCACTAGGTTAGGTTGTATATGCCACACAAAATTAACAATTAGCAAAGATTTTTTCGAAAATTTCGTGCAAAAACAAATTGTTTAAGTTTTAAGGTACCGCTGTACAACGCAAAAGATTAAGATAATCCCTACAATAAATATTTTTTATACCGCTTTTATATTTAGATACAGTTATCCCAGGCAACATCCCAAGCAGTTCCTCCCTCCATCTGTTTAGAATTGCGACGACATTTCATCCCAGAATCCCCTATTTATAATCGATGTATATTATACAGGGTTAAATTTCAGAATTACTCGAATTGATAGGTACAAGAAAGAAGAGATTTGCGGAATCTCTCAAGATAGTTTAATTAATAAATCGAGACGTGCTATTGTGTGATGCGATCTTCTAGTCATTTACTCGGTGCTGTGAACGTTATTCTTGTTATATACCGCCCCATTTTTTTCGTCGGATGTTGAATTTATCGTCTGAAAACAATTTTGTGATAAATTCAACATCTGCCCCGACAATCTTTTTCCTTTTTTATATTCGGAAGTAGTTATTTTTCTACGATTCGTGTATTAATAGTGTCATAATGATATAATATGTATTTATACCTCAAAATGCCTTCCATGTATTCTCTATTCGATACGATAAATATGAATAAAAGATTTTAGAATAGTACGATGCGTTTATTTTATTACTAATACTTAAGGATAATTAGGAAAAGGGAACATCACTTCGTTGTAAAATAACATTATTTTACTTTCAACAGCACCTTGCCGACATTTTGCCTCTGCGTTAGCACTTTTATAGGCATATTGGTAATCTTCGAACGGCCAAATCGAATCAATTTTCGGTTTACACGTCCTTCCCTGTATAAATCAAATATATCTTTCAAAGCGTCCTCAACTTTGTTACGATCTTTCTCCAGCAACGTTCCCAAATGCAATCCAGCGATACATCTATTATTCACTACCAAATCTGTCAAAGAGAACCACCAAGACTTCCACCACATCTTCAATATTGTGTAATACGAAACGTAATTTTCTTTAATTGCACAATTAATACCTTAAAATTGCATACATAGAGAAATGAAAAATTATAATATCTTACATTCATTTTTACCAGTTAATACCATTCTGCCCATTGGAGCTAAAGTAGTCAAACTATCATGAAAAGTACGCTCAGTTTGATTCTCGATTATAACATCAATTCCATCAGGTTCATATCCTTTTAAATCTTCTACGACGCTGTAATAAGGAAGCAGGACGTCTACCCCGTTCTCTTCGACTAGAGATTTTTTAGATTTTGATGCCGTTCCATAAATTTTGGTACGTTCTACCGTCCTTGCTAATTGCGTGGCTGCCCATCCTACACCACCTACAATTAAACAAAATTAGATTATTTAATACCGCTATGTGCAATGATAAATTCTAAAATTCAATTTTTTTACTCTAAATAGCAATTTAATTTGTGATTTTTAAGATTTAAACTTGGCGAGAAAAACTGTAATTTTTATCAGATAATTACAGATCTCTTCATATTTTATTTAATAAAAGAATATACCCAACAGAAAGAATTTATTTGAGTTCATTAAATCACATTCTTTTGTAGTTTAGTATCTAATATATTTAAGAAAATACGAATTTCGGTAAGTATTAAAAATGTTATTAAAAAAAAAAAACGTTTTAATACTAATTTTACAGATTCCTATATATATTTTTAGTTCGAGCCATTAATAAAAAGATGACGCCACAACAAGAAATAAAATCGATAGTTAAACTATTAAAATGTAGATGACAGCACAGATATAAATGAAATCAATACAGCAAATAACTAAAAGATGGCGCTCTGTGTATATGTTTATATTAGTTACGCTCTAAAACTATAGATATCGACATATAATACAGATTTTGTTACAAACGGTATTTCCAGCATGTAATTATCCAGCATGTAATATGATATGTGGGAAATCTGAGTTACTTTATCTTGTCAATGGTGTCGAAATAAATATTCATGGCTCTATAATAAATTTATTTAGATACCTCCTATCTTATTTAGATGATTTGATCTAAATATGTCTAAAAAAATGTGATTTTAAAATAGAGCGGAAAATTTGAAAATGGTTTAGAGAAAATGTAGGGGAACTTTGAAGAAATTGTATTAGGAACTTTATTTTTAGAGGTTACCATCACTCTCGAAATATCGAATAAAATATATTAGTTTTCTAAAGAACAACGATGTCAAAACTTTTGTATGTATCACCCTGTATATTTATAGGCTACACCAAGAAACGTAGTATTGAAAATGAAGATTAATGTGTTTTCTTGCAAAAATCAGTATTTAGCTGCCTAAGAGATTTATTCTTACATTTTCGCTTACAATATTGAAACACACGTGCCTATTTTTAAATTTGAAATTTAGGGGTTTCCTGTTGTGTCAGCAGATGGCGCCACCCCTAGATCGCGAGACTGCTCACAGAAGGCGCTAGAATACAGTACGTCAATTCGCAATGGAAATTTCTAACGTGAATCGACTGGAAATATGTAGATTTTTTCCGCGTCCTTAGAGCTACTTAGATTGTTTAACAAAACGTCGCCCATATTTCAAAATCCATTGAAAATATATGTAGGTATACGGAATGCTGTCATATAATGTGTATTTACTTCAATGTCCTGTTTGTTATTATTTATTATTTTCCGCCTTTGTTACTTTACATTGTAAATATTATATTTTTTCTTTAACTTTTTAATTAACTGACTGTTGTGCTCTTTACACACACTAATGTAATTATGACAAATTCTTGTAATGGTTTTATTACAAATAATATACCAGTATTATTATTATTATTATTATTATTATTATTATAAAATGATAGGGGATGATATTTACTTCCTAATTTCGAATTAAAATATGGGATCTTCTATTTTAAAAAAACAGACGTTTCTGCATTCGAAAATATGTCACTTTATCAGTTTTAAACACCTGTGTGTGTACTGACTTTCTTAGAGTTATATCTATATTCATAACATATCAAATTTGGAGTCTCTACTTGCAGTATTAACCGAGATTTTGATTTCTGAATGATGCAATGATTATTAGGTACTAAAGTAAAGAAATAAATGGAAATCTTAAATAATTCAAAAATGACAACATGTAGCTATTGGAATAGCTGATAAAGACTGACGTATTTATGGTCGTAGAATCTAAAAAGTAAAAAAAAATATATCATTTCGTTCAAAATAACAAAATTGACGTCCATTTCCGGTTAATCGGATGTGATATTTTGTTTAAAGCATTTTACATTTATAGCTCCAATCGAACAGCTAATGGTGCCAAAATTTCAAATGTAAGGAAATAATAGAACATCAGAATCTTTTAATGAACCACTTACGTGAAATAGCCTGTATAGAAAGATGGTGAGATCTTTCCATCCACTATCCTTGCCTCTGGTTGTACATTATCAATAATCATGGTTATAATTCTGATTATAGAATATATACATATGTCTGTTTTTATTTTAAAACGATTCGCTCTTTCCGGCACTTTGCTTTTCTATACTTTCGTTAAATTTTAACGATTACAGTATATAAAAACTATCATTAGTAAGGCTGTAAACTACAAACAAGTAGGGCACAACAACAAACTAAAAATTAGTTCCGCTATTCAAATACAGATGGCAGCACATTGATAAATAAAATCATTATACCTTAGAGTTATAAGATGGCGCTGTGCCTTCATTATTTGCGCTATTAAAATACAGATGTCACCACATAAACTAATTCAATTTGTTTCTTTTTAAATTAAATACATACCAGCGCAAGAATTTATCAGTATGGTTTCGTTCGGTTTTAAATTTCCCAATTCGTAAACGGCGAAATACGCCGTCAAATAATTAACGAACAAAGCGGCACCCACATCGAACGGTATATCATTCGGTAGGTGAAAAACATTCTCCGGATCCACGCGTACCGTGCAACTATACATCCCGCCTTTGTAATTGTAACATACGACGCGTTGTCCGACCTATAAAAATAAAAACCGAATGACGGAAAGATAAAAGGTGGAAGAGTGCGTGGAAGAAATTGGAAATTCAGATTCTTCCCGCCTATATAAATAATTCAACCGGAATTATTTAGTATAAATCTCACGATGACGCTGAGAGTTTATACGTATGTATACCTTGAATTTTTCACTGTCTAATCCCACGTCTTTGATCACTCCCGTACACTCTGAACCAAGGACGAAGGGAAGATTCCTGTGCAGGAATCCTAGACGACTGTAGATGTCGGAAAAGTTTACCCCGCAATACTGGACTTCCACTTCGATACGGCCATCTAGCGGTGGTAATTCATAGGATTCGATCTGCAATTCAAATTTAGGCGCGTATTATGATTTTTTTTTTAAATTTAAATTAACGAAAAGGATTTCAATGAAGGAATGAGATATCCATACGTAGAGTGTAGATTCATTGTCTCTATAACAAGCAGGGCATCCTTTGCAGTAATAAACAGCGTTCATTTTTCACTGGAATTTTGAATTTAACCAAAGTTTATGAAAGAAATTTGACACATGCAGTCATTTAATTGACACTAATATCAAGCATTTAAGTAATTTACCTTTAAACAATAGTTATTTCGTAGATAGAAGCAGGTGTCTTTTCAAGGACGAGATAAAAAAGCTTGGTACAATTTAGAATTGCTGAACGAAATTTAAGGTAGCGTCAAAAAGTGTGGGATTGAATTTATCGAATCTTGTATAGTTTATACACAGAGATTCAAAATGATTGTCAATTCCTCTCCTATAGATAGTAACAGGGTGTAGGTATATGCCGCGTGTTGTAATGAAGGTTTGAACTAAGTCCAGTGTGGAACATAAGAAAGTAAACGGATCTGTCATAAATAAGGAAAACGTAATCTATATTTGAACTCACATTATATAAACGACTATGGATTGGTGTTTCTGCTTGTAAAAATGAAATGTAATTAATTTAACTTTACTAAATTATGATTTTACATTCAGTACTAACTGGTGTTTAACTAAATTTATTTATTACTTTAAATTATAACATACAATTAGTATAATTATTAAGCGACAAAACTGCATCTCTTAGTTCTTCTATGGTATGCATGCAGTTTCTATAGATCCTATTTTTTAGATAGCCAAACATGAAGTAATCTAATGGGGTTAGATCAGACGATCTTGGTGGCCATCTTTGTGCTCTAACAAACCTGTCAGCAAAAAACTGTTGAAGATATTGGCAGGTTTGTCGAGCAGTATGTGCTGGAGCATTATCGTGCTGAAAATAACCTGCTTCGAGCTCATTTTCTTGTAACTCTGCAATAAACAATTCCAACATCTGTTGGTAACGTTGGGCTGTTACAGTTTCCTCGAAGAAAATTGGCCCTATTATTCGTTGCCTGACATAGCTAACCAAACTCCAACTTTTACGGGATGCAATTGCGTTTCTCGAAATTCGTGTGGATTTTCTGCAGACCAGATACAATAGTTTTGTAAATTGATATAGTCTGTTTAGATAAAACAAGGGTTCATCCGAGAAAAATGATTTGTTTAGCAAGTCATCGTCCCTTAAATTATTATAAACCAATGACAATATTCCCAATCGCCCTATCGTGATCTAATGGTAATAATTCCTGTACCGTAGAAACTTTATGGGATGAAAGTGTAACTTCTTTTGACAGCTCATTACGCTGAAGTGATGATAAGCCTATAAAACTATAAAATGTAATAAACTATTTCACTTAATGTTAATATTGATTTTTTTACCTGTTTGTTGAGCTATTACCACAGATAAAATTCCTATTTTCTTACAGTATCCAGAAATACTATTGTTGGTGATATTAGACGTAAATATAAACGATTTGAAAAAAATTATAAGATAAATAATCGAAAGATGCTACAACACGCACGCCAATGTCGCTAACTGTCAAGAAAATTCATTTAATGTTTGAAATTTGTATGTAGCTAACTTCGCTCATTAAATTGGTAATAAGTATAGATAATTTTTTTTCGGAAAACAGTTTTTTTCTTACGACTATCATTTTGAATCACATGGTATGTATACATTAACGAAAAGTACATGTTTCCCTGATTTCAAATCTCGAATTTAGTTGAATTGATTTCAGACAAAATAGGCGCTAAATTCAAACTAAATTCGAACGAACTTTGATCGACTTGCAAGTGCTTTCAACATTGGTTTGTTGTTATTAGTTATTATTAGTCACTGCAAAGAATTTATCACAGTGTATTAAATCATTACATGACAATGTTAAATGTTACAATCTATATCAAAATTTTTGTAAAATGTATATTATTACAAAAATCCACTAGAAATTAAGCTGGTTCTGCTAGTTTTCCGCTAAAAAATCCGCCAGTAGCTAAAAGTGCAATTCTACCGCCAAATGCAATGTTAATTAAGCTAGAACAAGCGGGAAATCCGCTAAATTGGTAACACTGCTTAGAATACATAGCCTAGTCTAGTAATTTTAGGGGTTTAGAACAAATCGTAATTGTTTAACTTTCATAAATAAAGTGTTGGTGACTGTTTTATTACAGTTATTTGTTAATTTTTCGTACAAATGTTGGTTTTCTTTTTATTACAATTCAGTTTTAATTATTGTATTAATAAATTTGCCGGCTTTTTCTACTTAAATTGTGTCGTTATTTTGTTGTATTTTTAGTCTATCTATATAGGCAACAAAAATGGTACTTTAGTATTGCCAGGTTTAATGTCGATTAGCAATAATAATAATAATAATAATAACAATAGTACTTACGACAGTGTTACTCAAGTCGCCGAACTTCTTCACTATAATCGCCCTAGCCGCTGACATTTCACCCGAGAACACCGAAGATTAAAGCAACACTGAGTTCGCAGAGACGACAGGATTGAAAACAGCAGAAGACATCGAACATCTTTGATTACAGCAGTGTAGCGGCAGTACAGTGAACCTCCCCCACTTTTTCACCATTTGCTGTTCAACCACTGGTTTTAAGTTGCAAGCGAGAAATACTTAAAGATTGCCGAGTCACACACTAAAAAAATGCGTATATACAAGAACAAAGTGTGTTTCTGTGTATGTGTAACACGAATCGCTTATTGTCGTAATATTTTAATTTATTAAAAAGAAAGTAAACAATGTCATTCAGCTGTGTTGTTTTGAATATTATTAGAGTGATGATAAGGCAAAAAATGTTTTTTGTCTTGTGACGTTTTTATTATAAATTTGACATAACAGCGAAATGTTGTGAGAAACTTTAAAGCAATTATTAACAACCAAGTAATTGAAAAAGACTTAAAATAACGTTTTATAAGATTTAAGAAACTGTTTTATGATCATTCATCATTCCATTAAACCTAATTAAAAAGAAAGATAATTTATTTATTAGTTATTATACACTCAGTTAAGGTTATGTATTATTAAGTGTCAAAAGTCTAGAGGTAGCCAACTTTTAAATTTAGGTATTGTTAAGTAACTGTCATGAAGCGAACAGCGTCACTTAGTGGACAATATTTAAGTTGGTAATACTTTTAGGAAGAGCAGTTAAGTTGGTTATATTTTAAGTGCAACACGTGTACACAGGGATTCAAAATGATTGTCAATTCCGCTCCTATAGATAGTAACAGGGTGTAGGTATATGCCGCGTGTGTATGAAGGTTTGAACTAAGTCAGTGTTGGAACATAAGAAAGTAAACGGATCTGTCATAAATAAGGAAAACGTAACCTATATTTGAACTCGCATTATATAAACGACTATGGATTGGTGTTTCTGCTTGTAAAAATGAAATGTAATTAATTTAACTTTACTAAATTATGATTTTACAATTCAGTACTAACTGGTGTTTAACTTAAACTTATTTATTACTTTAAATTATAACATACAATTAGTATAATTATTAAGTGACAAAACTGCATCTCTCAGTTCTTCTATGGTATGTATGCGGTTTCTATAGATCCTATTTTTTAGATAGCCGAACATGAAGTAATGTAATGGGGTTAGATCAGGCAATCTTGGTGGCCATCTTTGTGCTCTAACGAACCTGTCAGCAAAAAACTGTTGAAGATATTGGTAGGTTTGTCGAGCAGTATGTGCTGGAGCATTATCGTGCTGAAAATAACCTGCTTCAAGCTCATTTTCTTGTAACTCTGCAATAAACAATTCCAACATCTGTTGGTAACGTTGGGCTGTTACAGTTTCCTCGAAGAAAATTGGCCCTATTATTCGTTGCCTGGACATAGCTAACCAAACTCCAACTTTTACGGGATGCGTTTCTCGAAATTGGTGTGGATTTTCTGCAGACCAAATACAATAGTTTTGTAAATTGATATAGTCTGTTAGATAAAATCAGGCTTCATCCGAGAAAAATGATTTGTTTAGCAAGCCATCGTCCCTTAAATTGTTATTAAACCAATAACAATATTCCAATCGCCTATCGTGATCTAATGGTAATAATTCCTGTACCGTAGAAACTTTATAGGGATGAAAATGTAACTTTCTTTTGACAGCTTATTGCGCTGAAGTGATGATAAAAATGTATGATAAGCCTACAAAATTATAAAATGTAATAAACTTAACACTTAATGTTAATATTGATTTTTTACCTGTTTGTTGAGCTAATTACCACAGGTAAATTCCCTTATTTTCTTACAGTATTCAGAAATACTATTGTTGGTGATATTAGATGTAAATATAAACGATTTGAAAAAAGTTATTAGATAAATAATCGAAAGATACTACAACACGCACGCCAATGTCGCTAAATGTCAAGAAAATTCATTTAATTGGTAATAAGTATAGATAAATTTTTCCGGAAAACAGTGTTTTCCTTACGACAATCATTTTGAATCACATGGTATATCAAATCACTCAAAGTAACGTTCGTTTCCACCACTATATTCGTCCAATTCCAATGCGTACACTTGCTCTCCGAAACAGATCAGCTGATGCCACTTATCGCGTTTACCTTTCAATCCAAAATCGACCATTTTAACGCATCCCACATGCAAATCGCTGGGCGTTAAATAGGCAATATATATTCAACGTCGGTATAATAAGCCGGCTCGTGATCCGAACAGCGAAGAGCGATTTCAATTACAAGAATCGTGATAACACAGCGCCCGATAATATCGACTCTTGTACAGGTGCGTATCGGGGATTTTCTTTGTTTTTGGTTGATGACAGGGAGAAAGGAGATAGGGAATAGTCTTACGCCCTCTTAGGCGGTGCCTCTTTGCCAATTTCCTAGACCGGGGTGGCGCGGGAAACACGGGAAATACATTAGACCCTTTACTCGGGGTACCGGATTTATTAAATCAGGGTTCCCGGGGGTCACGTGACCGTCCTAATTCAATCTGAGGTTGCGTGGTGCGAGCGAACCGAATCGCGAACGTTATGGAGTTGTGATAACAGAAGAGAAAGGAGAATTATATATGGCAGGTATAATAGTTTTTTTTTTAGGGGAATGGAAGCTGTTTTCTTACGTTCTGCACGTCATCTAACGAGGTAATGAAAGAAGGGATATTTAAGGAGATATTTTAAATTACACTGAGAAAAATGGGTAAGTAAAGTGTTTACTTGATAAAAAATCATTTACAATAGATAAAGTTTTACTTGCAACTATTCTCCTCAATTAATAGCTGCAACTAAACCCAGTTTCCTGAATGCAAGTTTTTACTGTAAATAGTGCTCTTATTAGCGGCTATTATACAGCGTACCTGATAAATTCTTGTATAATAATCGTAATCAAACTGTTGATAAGTGGTAACTAACGCATTACTTGTGACTATTGGTACTGTATCTAACTACAGCATATGCTTAGTACAAGAACAATAATACTAATTGCTATTAAACTCATGTATTTTCATAAATAAAAGTAGCAACTTGTCACAACTATGATTATTTGAATTTTGCTGTACCTCGTGTGTTTTCGGGAAACCTTGGTAGTTTTACCTTGTTTTGCGCATCACCGTCATAACTACTATACACAGAGATTCAAAATGATTGTCAAATCCACTCCTATAGATAGTAACAGGCTGTAGGTATATGCCGCGTGTTTGTAATGATGGTTTGAACTAAGTCAGTGTTGGAACATAAGAAAGTAAACGTATCTGTCATAAATAAGGAAAACGTAACCTATATTTGAACTCGCATTATATAAACGACTATGGATTGGCGTTTCTGCTTGTAAAAATGAAATGTAATTAATTTAACTTTACCAAATTATGATTTTACAATTCAGTACTAACTGATGTTTAACTAAATTTATTTATTACTTTAAATTATAACATACAATTAGTATAATTATTAAGTGACAAAACTGCATTTCTCAGTTCTTCTATGGTATGCATGCGATTTCCATAGATCCTATTTTTTAGATAGCCCAACATGAAGTAATCTAATGGGGTTAGATCAGGTGATCTTGGTGACCATCTTTGTGCTCTAACGAACCTGTCAGCAAAAAACTGTTGAAGATATTGGCAGGTTTGTCGAGCAGTATGTGCTGGAGCATTATCGTGCTGAAAATAACCTGCTTCAAGCTCATTTTCTTGTAACTCTGCAATAAACAATTCCAACATCTGTTGGTAACGTTGGGCTGTTACAGTTTCCTCGAAGAAAATTGGCCTTATTATTCGTTGCCTGGACATAGCTAACCAAACTCCAACTTTTACGGGATGCAATTGCGTTTCTCGAAATTCGTGTGGATTTTCTGCAGGCCAGATGCGATAATTTTGTGAATTGTTAGATAAAACCAGGCTTCATCCGAGAAAAATGATTTGTTTAGCGAGTCATCGCCCCTTAAATTGTTATTAAACCAATGACAATATTCCAATCGCTTATCGTGATCTAATGGTAATAATTCCTGTACCGTAGAAACTTTATAGGGATGAAAATGTAACTTTCTTTTGACAGCTCATTGCGCTGAAGTGTATGATAAGCCTATAAAATTATAAAATGTGATAAACTATTTCACTTAATGTTAATATTGATTTTTTACCTGTTTGTTGAGCTATTACCACAGATAAATTCCCTTATTTTCTTACAGTATTCAGAAATATTATTGTTGGTGATATTAGTTGTAAATATAAACGATTTGAAAAAAATTATAAGATAAATAATCGAAAGATACTACAACACGAACGCCATGTCGCTAAAATGTCAAGAAAATTCATTTAATGTATGAAATTTGTATGTAGCTAACTTCGCTCATTAAATTGGTAATAAGTATAGATAAATTTTTCCGGAAAACAGTTTTTTTCTTACGACAATCATTTTGAATCACATGGTATTTGATTCCTAAATACCACACGGATGCTCGTAAATGTCTTATTTTAAAAATACAAGATCTGCATTTCAAGAATATGAGGAGGTTCGTCTACGATTGAATCCCAGTTATTCAATTTAATATTACATGCGCTGCATCGGCATCGACATAACTTAAGTGCTCGTCGGTACAAATCGTATTTGTATTCTAAATAAGACGTCATTCTAGTCCAGAGAAGAGAGCAAAAAGACATTCCCGGAAATGTCGAGATCTTCCTTACCGGTTCGACACTAACGACGGTGAATCGCTTTCAACTTTTGACGATAAAGAAAAAAAGCGCTCTGTAGTCTAGGAAATGGAGGAAGGAAGCGAACGAAAGAGAGAGGACAGCTCTATGCGGGTAATGCGTCCTCATTATCCAGTACAATGAAGGTCCTTGTAATAGCGTCGTTAAAGAATGTCTTATATATATCGTCCCATTCTGCTTTTGTTATTACATAATTCATTTTTATGCGAATTTTCGACGATTTTGTCTTTGTCGAATAGAACACGTTTAATTAACCCGGACAAACAAGACGATTATAAATCGCCAGAATGCGGTCGGGAAGGACCACGACCGTCTGGAAAGGACAAGGCATCGCCGTCGACATAAATCAAGGGAAGAATTAATAGCGGGATCCGCCCATACGGGGCCGTGAACGCCCAGTAAATGGTCCATATTTTAATAAACACCTCAAAACTAGTACCGGGTCATGGGAGAGGAGAATGGAGGAGCAAGATTGCCGCTGGGTTTGACATAATTGCGAACGGTGACTTTAGCTAGGGGTCCAGGCCAAAGAAATTGTTCGGATTCAGGGAGCTGTCTCCGACAAGGTCTTGATTTATCTTGGGGTCGAACGGTAATAAACAAGTGTTCCTTTTTTTCTGGTCTAGGCGTTGGTACAAGCGGTGGCCTGCTTTTGTGGTAACGCTGGTGGGGACCGCAAGTGGCCCGATGAAGTTGTGTGTATGTGTGTGAATCACACCGGCTACAGTTTTCGGGATCTCGATAGGATAGGAAATACAATATAAACCACATAATATAACCTGAACAGACGTTTCAAAACAAACTTTAGAAGGATAACAATTACCCCAACTGATTGAATGCAATCCTTATACAACTTGCCGATACTCTTAAATGTTTAATACATTCTAATATACAGGATGTATCTGATATAGAGGTAAATATAATAATATGTAGCAGCTGTAATCATATATAATCAGAAAGTCTTAATGCACAAGGGGTCTAACTGTAAGCATTAACGAGAAAAAAAATATTTTATAAATGCCGTGGGCTAGAGCCGCACCTGTGCCTAACCTAAATGCTGTATCGAGTATACCCCCACATACCACTATCATTCAGTCATTACCGCTATTAGTTTTGTGTGGATCGCCGCTTGGAACATTTTATTTAAATTCTTCCCGTCTCGAAAAAACGATCCTTTTCAGGACCATCATGATTTCATATAAAAAAAATTGAAGCTTGATGCATCGGCAAAAGCGCGGGAATGTATAGATTTATTTTCGCGCGACATCATAGTAAAAAGGCGTGTTTGCAAATTTTCTGTACCTACATTTATTTCTGTGTAATTCGATTCAATTCATTTTGCGTTATATGATTAAATAAATCCAAAAGAAATAACTCAGATTCATGTGGTACCGTTTATTAACAACTAACTCTCGATTCGACAAAGTAAAAGAAAAATATTTACGTTTTTTTTGTAACTACTGAAGTCGCATATCCGGTGAAACTCGAACGTCTTATCGATATTAAAAATAATACATTGTAGACTTACGTAGAATGCTCTTAACTAATAAGGAATGTTTATTTTATAAAAAGATGAAATTTAAAATGCCTCAATTTTGCTATTTTTACAAGGGCACAATGGCCGATTCGCCTTTATTTATTCAGAATGACGTTAAATGAATTTTTGCAATTAGTAACCATACCATTTATTCCACTAGTGCCGTAATAGGGTCTATTACAGCACTAGTTGCGTAATAGAAATGGAACATTTAAGCAGATTTATTTTAAGTTGGTCACATTGCAACAGAAATGGAGATGTCAATATGACATTTTGTAAGCAAGTTTGAGGTTATTATATTAAAGTTCATTGTAAGATTTGATATTTTTAATTAATCTTTGAAATAGTACAACTATTATAAACATTTATATTAACGTTTGAATTATCTTTCGAAGTGATAGTGATACCGTGTGCAGTAGAAACATTCTGTTGAAAATTATCGTTCTCTGCGATAGTAATATTGCTTCTGTTGGAGTACTCAAACTGTGAACCATCCCCAGAAGTTCCAGGTAGATTCACATTATTTTCCTGTGCAAACATATTTCCAACATCAATTTTATTTTTCATAGAAGAGGCAACGTAACCTTCAGCAACAGCCGTGCTTTTCCAGCCACCTAATCGTTTTATAGTTAAAATATCACCTCCAGTATTTGCTATATGTGTCGCACTGGATCTTCTAAAACAATGTCCTGTATAAAGATGAGGATCTGGTAAATGAAGAAAACTGGCAATTTGTTTAGGAACATTTCCCATGGTGTTAATACCGATAGGGCTATTAATTAAGCAGCCATGACGATAAGTTAGAAAAAAACGTTTGTGAGTAACTGTTTTAGGCCGCAGATTATTATATTTTTTTATAAGTTCGATGCAGTTTACATCAGTCACTGCGAACATTCTGGGTACATTGTTTTTTGTTTTAGGTATGTTGACTATAAGGAATCGGAATTGTATTGAAGATCTTCCACACATATATTAATTAATTCTTCTCACCTACAGGCTCCATTATATCCTATTATCAAAATAACCTAGAATATAAAGAATTTACAAAAAAGTAACGAAATAAAATCAACACTAACCTTTATAGCTAAGTATATTTTATCATCGGCTTGTTTCAAAAATCTATTAATATCTTCTTCTTCTAAAATTTTAGATTTTTTTTATTTGATAACCTTTAGATAGCCATTTTAATAATGCTTGAAGTTTCATATATTTTGATATATCCACATTTCTATGTACATTTAAACACGATCTTAACATCGAATAAATCGACCATAATGATGATGATTTATAATCTTTACGTAGCATTTCAAAATAAGCAAGTAAGGCGTTCTCAGAAATATGAAGAATTTCCTTTTCTTTGCACATTTTTCAAAATTTTTGTATCGCTTTTGATACATAGTGTAAGATTTCTCCGGAAGTAAATTATTAATGGTTTTTTAGCAATTTGCCGTATTTTCAGCGGAGTGCATGAAAAAGTTGTAGAACTCATATTAAATATTATAATATATGTTACTTTAGTATATAATATATAACAAATTTCAAAAATGTGTCAATTTTAAATTAACTTGTCAATTTAAATCTGTGCCAAACCAAGGCGACAACTGGTGACAACCGCCACAAATTTCCCTAGATTATCAAATTTTTCTCGTTTTGCTTTTACAAAAAGAGAAATTTTAAAAGTAATTGCAAAAAATAGCATAAAAGACACGTTTCATTTGACATTAAAGCACTCATTCAGTTGAGAATGAATTCGTACTCTGAATTCGTACTTTGAAACGGCAAAATGAAACTTGTCTTTTAATATACTATTACGGCATACCATTAAGAATAATACTAAATGAGTGCAATGTATTTATACATAATATCACGTTTAGCGGGTGCTTAACATGATGTTTCCTTGCATCAGGCCCGGACTAAAGAATTTTTGGTCGTAAATTTTACTTTTTTTTATTTTTTAATGTGAAATCTGGTTTCGGTAGGTTTGTGCTTTATATGTCGTGTAGTTAACACCCAAGCAAAATTTACTTTTTTATTTGATGCACCCTGTATAGCTCTTGCATATCTATAATTGATGCATCTACGCAAATATTACCAACTTCATTTCCTCCAGATGTACGGACGGCTTCCTTCATTATCTTTACATCTAAGACGAGCAATCGGTTTATCTTTTACTTGTCTTTACATTAGCAGTAGACTACCAGCAAAAAGTTAATATTAATTCCCAAAGTATTATATTAACCGTATCGTAGAAATATATTATATATATGTATATATAAGTTCAGAAAACTTGTCCGCCTGACTACCAGAGTTGGGAATCCGAAGCACCTAAGCCAGAAGTTATAATGAGTTATCGCATCCGTTGTGTAAATTAATAATTTAACAAGTTTCTCTCTATCTCTTGCCGGCATATCGGGATTCTTCCCGTCAGCATCCAGTATTACCTACATCCGTATAAAGGGAATATTCCGATGCGATATGGTACTTTCTACCGGAGTTAAAAATCAGTTTACGAGAGGCAATTAACCCGCCATTATACCATTAAATAAATTTCTCCGTTGCCAAATATATATATCGGAAAAGATAACTTTAAAAATATATATTCGGAATGTGCACGGATAAACAGCTTTCGCTCGCGCTGGTGAGATGATAAGTGTTAAGTGGATCGTCTTGCGTGCGATTGCCCTAAATTGGAGCGCAGATGCACTAAGAAAGTGCAAGTCACATTGCAAGTACGTGTATATATATAAAGAGCAAACCTGAGTTTTTGTTTACGCACATTCGACATGTTGTCTCTCGTATTCCTTTTGGTAACTCATTCGCTTGCGCGAGCCAATGAGGCTTTGGGGAAGAGTGGTGGGCATCCGAAGTTTCCACAACATATTTGCGGTGTTAGATCCATCGATTGGCACCCCAGAAGACATCCTAAGATCATAGGAGGCGAAGAACCGCCATTAGGTGCTGTACCGTGGGTTGTGGATCTTCAATATAAAGGCAAGCACCACTGCGGAGGTGTTTTAATCGCCAAGAAGTTAGCCTTAACCGTTGCGCACTGCTACATCGAAGGCTAGTCATGAGAGCTGGCGTTACTTCGGATCAATCAGAACACGAGCAAAAAATCCAGGTAGAAAAGGCTATCCTCCATCCGAATTTTCGAAAATCCGGACCCTACAGCAATGACATCGCCATACTTTTATTGGCCGAGGAAATCCAGGAGACGTCCTTCGTCAAACCGACTTGCGTTTCTAACGAATCCCGCCCCCGGGACATTGTGCGAGGTGTCAGGTTGGGGGGCTTACGATGCCAAGAAACGTAACGTGATTTCCTCTGTTTTACAAACGGCGTTAGTTCCACTGCTGTCTCAAGAAGTGTGTCGTGCGAATCGCGTATATGGCGGACGGCAACAGGCGATTTTGGATACGATGGTTTGTGCGGGAAACTTGAAAGGGGGAGTGGATGCTTGCGGTGGCGATTCTGGTGGGCCATTGATGTGCGACTACGATGGACGGTTGATTCTGACTGGGTTGGTGTCTTGGGGTGACGGATGCGCTAAGAAGCATAGACCTGGGGTGTATACTAGGGTTGCCAGTTATAATAAATGGATACATAAGGTCGCTAAAGAGTTAAAAGTGAAGTTGTAATTTTATTAATTTATATTTATATATTTATAGAAATAATAAACATATTTATCGATTCTATCATTAACCCAGTGAACCATATTCAAACTTCCCGCAATTATTTTCAGTAAATTCAACATTAAAGCATGAAATTACCTAGGATTTTGTATTTAGATTAATAGTTATTTGAATACTTTTAAGTAGAAGTTACTATAATAAATAATTGCGGGAAATTTGAATTTGGTTCACTGGGAATAGTTTCAATTCGAATTTTATAATTAAATAATAAGAAGCAGCTTATAGGTACTCAGAAAGAAACGATTTTGTTGTGTTCAACCAAATCGATTGGTTTAAGTTTAAAGTTTGTTTGAAACAATGACACAAGTCTTGTTATAATCCTACCAAATATTCGCATTATAGATGTCATGTCAACCATCATGACAAAATAATTTCAACTAATTATTTTGCGGCTCGAAATAAAAATTTGTCTGCCATTTTGTAAACGAATAGTTTTGCCGATGTTGTGTGAACTGATAACTACATATGATACAACCAATCAATATCACTATCAAAAGATGTTGCGCTTACCAAGGCTCCTCACCAGGCTAGATGATGTGATTGTGACGTATGAAGAATTATATGTATGTACTATCAAAGACATAAGTCTTGACTCAAGTTTGACATAAATAGAGATATTTCAATATTTCTCTCTTTAATTTGAAAACAAGACTTTTGTCTTCTATGGTACATTAAGCATATGGATAAGTCTATACATGAGAGTTTTTTATATGTAAAAACTCATACTAAGCAAAAAGGATTTGCTTAATTAATCGGTGCTATATATACAAATATATTCTAAAGGAAAGGCGGTTCATTTATGGTGGTACGGCAGATATTTTTTTTAACAGTTTAATTTTTTTCCCCAATTGTTTACGTTTTTTTTATATATTTGTTCATTTTCAATTTTTTAATAATTTTTTTTCAAACTTCTACATTTTCTTTTTCAATTTCTTTAGTTTCATTTTTTTTTAAGTGTAACAGTTTTTCACATTTTTCCATGTTTTTACCATTTCTTGCTTTTGTTTATTTTTTTTTAATTTTCTAGCATTTTTGCTCCTTTTTTAAAGATACAAAAATTATTTGAAAAAACCGTTAAAAAAATCAAATAATGTTTGTACCCTTCTTTACATTTGCCTTTTACTTTTGTTTTTGTTTTTTGACAGTTTTTTTTTTCTAAATTTTCTAATATTTTCGCTAATTTTTTTATTTTATATTTTTTCTCTTTTCAATAATTTTGGATATTTTTAATTTTTTTATCTTTAACTCTTTTTTTAATTCGTTACTTTTTTTTGTATTTTTTCAATTCATTTTTCTTATTTTCTTCATTTTATGTCTTTTCATCAATGCTTAACATTTTTATAATTTTATTAACAATTTCCAAATTTCTTCCATTTTTTTACCTCTTTATACTTGTGTTTATTTTAAGTTCTTTTAACAATTTTTTTCAAATACCTCCCTTTAATATATTTTTTTTTGTTTTTCTTAACATTTTTCATTTTTTATTGCATTGGTTTATTTGCTAAAACAATTTTTAACATTTCTATTAATTTTTAATTTTTTTCCAAACTCTCCACCTTTAAGCAAGAAAATCTGTTCTTTAATCTTTTTAATAATGTTTGTTTTTTTCTGAATTTTCCACTTATTTTCTCTTTTTTAAACATTTTTTTTATTATTTTTTAATAATTTTATTTAAAATATATATTTTTTAATTTGTCATCAAAAAAAAAACACTCCAATTATCTTTTTTTTAGATTCTTTCCTGCCATATTTGATGCTCCATTTTGATTTCTATATATTTGTAATTAGTAACCCAGATACCCCATAAATGACCGAAAAAAGGAGTTGAGTTCTTGGTTATTCTAAAAACTAACTCATAATTCATTTCATTTTTCATTTTTCACTGTTGTACTACGGGATTGTATACAGATTTTGCAAATATGTATGTAAATATGTTGACAAATTAATGTCAGTATACTCAATACAATGACAGTTTTATCAGAATTATACTAAAAGTATGAAATGACTACGACACACATTTAACATTCTACGGCTAACTTTTATCAAAATAATTTTTGATCTCCCGGTATATTGATAGTATAGTTGTTTGGAATACAAGTTGATTTTAAACGAAACAAGGCATGTCATTCTATTTGAATAATATAGTTTTAAAATAACGTTACGCAAATACGAATTAAGTATTTTGTTGTTAAATATATTGATACAGAAATTTAACAGAAACGATCATTTTTTTTAATCTACCCTCTTCAATTCTAAATAAAATTCATTTTATGCTCCCTCCTTTTTTTTTAACCCCTGCACTAATATTTTTTTTCGTCGTATCCGCGTCTACCCTACTTATTACTCGACCCCAGAAATCCAGAGCACACACTAACACGTGTGTATAAACATGAAAGACACGACGTATATTCATAATTCATTAAATTTTCCCGCCGACTGAAAAGGTCCCCGCGTGAGAAGGGTAACCTATGGAGGGGCGAGGGGAACTTGGGTGAAAATAATTCGATCTGCACGGGACGTGCCTGAGTATCGGAAAAGGGAGGCCGCGCGTTTGTACCTTGCGAATTGAATTAGGAGTTGGAGAAAATGCGTTAGTATATGTGGACTTAGAGATTATACAGGGTATCTCAACGAATTGTTTGGTTGGGATTAAAGTTAATATCGGGTTAAACTCGAAGGAAATATATGCAGCACTCCTGGTGTATTGCAGTATTGGATTAAAATTTTTTTATTACGGTATTTTCTACACAATTTACAAGCGAACTATAAAAACAGAACTTTGGGTTGTTTTTGTGAATAAAACGCAGTGAAACTAGTTATAGAGAAAATTTGTTGATAAGTTTGACAAGCTGTCTTTATCAAGGGTTTGCCATATACTCAAGTTGTATACGCGCCCGGTAAAAAGAAAGCTTGGAATTCGAAGTAACCTTCAATTACATATTTAGTTGCATACTCAACGGCTTACTGCTGATTCACAATGATGGTAACGTTAATGTAATGGTAATATTGATGTTAATGTTAATGTAAACTACGTACATAATGATGTTTAGAAAATAGGCGGAAAATTTTGGAAACGTCACAGTGAAAAATCGTTTGAATGTTGGCAATACTGCAAAAATATTTAGTGTGTTCTGGAAAATATTAAGAAATAAAGTTGATAGAAGCTAAAGAAGAAAATAACCCATGTCTGGTATATGTATGTGAATCACATAAATTGAAACCTGTTTTTAAGCGATTATCAACCAACAATGAACTCATAGTTTATGAATATTATATCTCAATAAGTATAGCTCAGTGTCAATCATTGCTTAGTAGATTAAAGATAACGATAACGAAAAGCAATCGAAAAGTAAATCTACTCAATTACATAGTTACCCAAAAGATTATCAACTGTATTTGAGAGCTTTAAAGGTTGTATTTTTTTCACGTTATTTTCAAATTTTTATTAGCATTTGCAAAGTAATGCGCATGTGTACAATCTTTAAAATGATTGGTTGACGTTAACTGATATGTTAAGGTTTTAAAGATTAACATTACATTACATTAACATCACGTCAACATCCACAGCATTCTGCACAAGTTCTGTCTGAACACAGCTATATAACCAACGTTTTAAACTTAACATTACCAGTGCGTTAACGTTAACACGCTAACCAGGGGGATCCATCTTAATACCCAAGGTCAAATATTGTAGTAGTGTATCTTCCACCCGCAAAGCGCTGATGTAAATGCCGCCAAATCGCTACCGCGAAATTTCAAACTTTTTTAAATATGCATATTAAACTAAAGACATTACCACCTCAAGAACTTCACGAGAAATATCGACTTTGCCATTTGCATTTCCATGAAGTTTGTAAAATCGACCCAAAATATTATAGCAAGTCTGACTTAAAGGAATGTAGTTTACCAACTGTAAATTTGCCAGGTGAGTGAAGAGCACTTCTATCAGGAGGAAAGAGGCAATATAACTTAAAATTTTATTGGTTTTACAATAGCGCCCACTCAGGAAAATTCTTTTATGACATTGGATCATTATAAATTACTTGCAGATAATTTTAATATAAGAATTGTTTTTTTTTTAATATAGTTATATTTGTTGTCATAACTAGCAAGAAGTATTAAGATCCCATATTAAATTATTTTTCTGTTCGATTCTTTAATTATTAGTTACAGGTGTAATTTTAAATGCTATGTAATAATTAATGCAAGACTGTGTTTCGACAGTTGTATTTTATGTATATTTTTCTTTTTCTATTGGCTTTTACAATGTTTGCTATTTTTTCTTTTGTTGACTAGTTTTCATATCATGTAGTGTTGAAAATAAAGTTCTATTATTATTAGTATTGTTATTATTATTAAATTTAAAATTGTTCTTAATAATCTCGGAATTCATACCACTAAGCAATTAACTCATTAATAGCTCAAATGTCGACATAAGTTATATATATTTATATTATGTATGAATACTGCAATTAAATACTGCAACAACTAAAAAATTACAGCTGAATTGCATACACTTACTGATTTTAAATAATATGTATTTAGATTGTACGCAATTCGAAATCTGTAATTTTTTAGTTGTTACAGTATTTAACTGTAGTATTGATAATATCAACTGTAGATCAGCGGTTCAAATTACGCGCGTTTTCAGTTAGTTTATCTTCCTTCCGCGCCAGCGCTGTATTTGTACCTGTCTTCACTAAGATCGTTTAAATTACTGAAGTTTTGTACAGAAGAAAGCCATCTATATTATCTATGACGCTAACACTAACATTATTGTGAATCAGGCATTACTACGCCTCAGCGAAGTTTGGAGGAAACACCCCTAAAAATGGGCTAATGATATCCTAGATACCGACGTATCCATTTTGTTTGTGATTCGCGAATTGACTTTTGCGTTCGCATTTATAAGAAAACATGAAAATCGTAACCTTCTATATCGTAATCTGTCATTTTGACGTTTCAATAAACTTTAACTGTCACTTCGACATAACCTATATTCCAAATTTAACCCCCGAATGAATTAAATTAGACTCTCGAGGAACAAATTATCATTTAAAATCTCCCAGTACGCGCGCCAGTCTACTAACGTGTTCGCTTAATTTCGCATAAACGCAACAACTTTCCTTAAACTACAGACAATATTTGCCTCCCATTACACCTATATAAGTTTGAAAAGTTAAATTGAAATTCCATTAGACCCGACTTTGGGCGGCAGTAAAAATCCGACTCGGCAGCAATCGTGAAGGGAATAGAGGGGACGCTAGAGGGTGTTATAATTACAAATAAATCACCCGACGCATTAACGACAGTCCCCGCTCTCCCAGAAATATATATATATATATACGGTTGGAATTGCAGAAGGAGTGTTTCCGCTCGACTGGAGTAATCCAAAAGGGTTCCTACGAACCTGAGCTAAGCGAGCAGATAAGAATACCTACACCAACATTTATATACGCGGCGGTGGGGGCGAGGGGGCGGTTGAGATGTGTTTCCTATGCGATATATCGCGGGTTTTAGGGACCCGGTCTGGAAGATATACTGAGAGGAGAATGGCGATAAAAACCGTTCGCTTTTTTTCTTTCGCTCGTTCTATAGCTATACGTGTGTTTGCCGAGCGAGATTTCTTTCTAAACGGTTTTTAGGGTTGCTGAAATGGAATTGATGCTTCCTTTACGATGTTTACAATATTTTCTTTTTCTTATGTGTTTATGAAATCTTTTTGCCGATATTTTTGTGGGGATTATTGTTAAGACAGACGCGGAAAACTATTCTTAAAAGATTTGGGATTACCTTCAGGTTAATCTTTTTTTTTATATACCTATACATATACATTTAGATTCTTTTGAACTGTCAAAATTACAAATTGTTAAGCACAGTTTAAACAGATAGGCCAATGGATGAGTCATCGATGTCTAATTCACTTCGAACAACATTCTTCCAATATGGCAGTTTGTTATAGCCCCAGTGACCAACTATATTTATTTCATATTTTATGAATATTTAAAAAATATTAAATCTTTCTTGAATATGCATAAAATATATTATAGAAAATATATTAGGGAAACACTTAAAAAATATATATGTTATGTAGCATTAATAATATTTTATTGCAAATGTTTTCTCAATATATTTCTCATAACTCTGCAAGAATATTTTGCTTTGTATTTCTGTAAATATTTATTTCATTTAAAAAAAAAGATTGAATTTTTGCTTTTGTACATTTGGTGCGTAGGACGAATAATATAAAATGGGTAAAATATGCATACATATTAAGTAGGTATGTACCTATTTAAAATGATAGTTTAAAGATTAAATTAAATAATATATATCTAATATGATTTAATTAGTATCTAAGTTGAGTGCTGTAACTTTTCTATTAATATATCTACGTTTTGTATTATATTATTTGTAATATTTGTAAGTTGCGAACGTCAACACAACACCTCTATTCATTACGGTGCCGGTGTTATATGATTTAGTATTGTTTATGCGTCTATGGATTAGGTACATAGAATGCATACGCGCACGTGCGTATCATCAACGTTTTCATTCGTTTATCCGTTACATGTTATAGTTTATAATAGTATACGATTAGGGCAGATTAGGGTTAACTGTGTAATTCATTGTTGCGGGGTGTGTTTTAGTTTTTGTGGTGACTACGAGGTAAGCAAAACTTTAAACATGTCATGGCATTTATAAGATAATTGGAATGCTCAATATCGCTATGTACAGAAATCGTTTAATAATATAATTGTAGGAATTTTATGCATCATATATGTACTGCATCTACCAGATAAATTGCTAGTTGATTTGCTTAAGAGATTCATCTCGGTAGATAAGCGTCATAACCTCAAATAGAGGTTAGAATACGTTGTGTTGTTTTATTGTTTGTACGTAGAATGTTTTCAAATATTATGAAAAAAGTAAAAATAAGTATCGTAAGTATTAGGATGTAGCTATCACTCCAATTATTGTAAATGCTCCAAATGTATTAGTAGGTGTTGATAATGTTGTACGATGTTTTATTCATGGTATGATCTAATACAATTGGCATTGTTTTAGAGGCCACAAGGAAACGCCATGAGAGCGCCAAGAAGATATGAAAAAAACCATAGGGTTGTACCTGGCACCAGCCAAGGCTAGACTTAAAAATGAGTATTTTTTATTTTTATTGGCTTATTCAAATAAAATGATAATAAATACGTTTGTTTTTTTATTTAGAACACTTCAATTAAAAAATAGTGATTAATTTGATATACCTTCAGTATGCCTTAAAAGATGCCAGAATTATTGATTATTAACTTGTATGGTGAGTGTGAAAAAACAGGTTCTTGCCTTTTAGACAACTCTATGTATGTTTCAACTTTTCGTTATCGACGTTATACATTCTAAATAAGAAAAAATTAGCGCTTACATTAATTTTAAAATATGGAATAAATATTTTAATTGAATATTTTATCTATATTTAGAAAAATATGAAAAATATATTCAAAAACCTCTCACGAAAAATATTCATAAAATATATTTTTAAAAATATCTATGTAATATTTCTGGCTGTTAGGGGTAGTCTCAAACCTGAAGATGACGACAATTTTTTCAAAACATGCTACGTTTGTTTTTGATATTTCCCATTATGAAAGGTAGCAAACCAACATATTATCCAAAATTCGCACCATCATAGTTTAGAAAATATAACACGAAGCCTCATCATCAGAGCCAATTAGAATCTCCTAAAGCGATATCCTCTCTTTACACCCATTCACCCTTTTGTCTCTCATCAGACGTCATTACGACCTTCTATTATATAGAAGAAGTTCCGAGACACCCAGCAGCGTGGGCACTCGATAATTGCAGAGGACTGGCAAGGACGCTTCTTTTGTTTTTCCTCCACCATTCACGGAAGAGACATTCTCCGAGACGAATCAGGAGCGACAGAATTTTTGTATCGAAAGTGCGTCTTCGTGATTTAGCCGACACTAACAGGGCGAAATTGTATCCGAAAAGACATCTGGAGAAGGACAGCGCATTGTTTCGAGAATTTGTCGCGTTAGGCGGATTAGTTTGGAAAAGATTGTCTTTGTCTTTTGTGACGCGATTAAATGTATCGGGGAGTGGGGGCTGGGTTAAAGAAAAAGCGGTATACAGAAAAGATTTTCGGGATTTTTTGCGATGAAAAAGATATATTAAATTTCTTTTGTTAATTGTGAACGCATTGAAACAAAAAAAAGCATTTTATGATTAATATTGTGGTGATATTAATTTTAGCAAGGCTAATTTAATGGCTAAACACATTAATGATGAAAAATTATAAGATTTAACTGTAATGTCGCTAAAAACTAATTGATAGAATTATCATAATAGAAAATTAAACTATCATTATTTATTGTTGAATCATTTTACAGTTTAAAGTAAATTCTAAAATTGTTAAAATAATAAAATTTCACAAAGTTTGACATTGACAGTTATCTTTTCCTTTATTTAATTATTTTCAAGTTGGTACTATTCAAAGTTTATTAATGCAGAATTAATTTTTACGATATGTTGATATGAAAATTCTAACCAACAAAAATACCGCGATTATGAAATTTCAAAGTTCATTTTTGAATAATCAAATGGAACAGGATTACTAAAATTAAATACCAGGGCAATCGAATTTAAATTTCCCCCAATTATTTTTAGTAACTTCAACATAAAGGTATAAGGGAAATAATTTCATGTTTCAACGTTGAAGTTACTGAAAATAATTGTGGGAAATTTAAATTTGGTTGCGTGGGGTTGGAAAAATACGATTTGTAAAAATAAAAAAAGTGAAAAATATTATTTATTAATTATAGCAAATTTTTATTTAATTATCTTAAGATTGATAGTGTCCAAAATCAAGGAATCCCAAATTAATTTTTTCGATATCAAATTTACAACCTTAACAAAAAAAAAAAACGTCATCATGGTTTTAAATTGTCAAATGAGGGTGGTTTACCAAAATTAAATTGTCAATTAAAATTGAAATCTCAATTGCGAGTTTTGTAGTAATATTTTGGTTTTTTTTTGTTTATTTATTGTAATTAGTCTGATCTAAATTCAAGTTTTCCTGTTCAAAATTTACAATTCTAATTTGAAAATTGTCATCCTTATGAAAGTGTTGCAAGGGTAACAGTTAAATGAAGGTGACTTATCAAAATTAAATTTGAATTAAAATTAAGAGAAACATTATGTTGCAACAATATTCATTACATATTTATTATATTTTTATATTGTTTCGAACAAAATAATAATGTTGTAAATAAGATGTGTCACTGTGGGGTCAGCAACCTAATTTACGATCTTGTGCTATCGAATTATCAGTACCATTATATGAATATGTCTTCAAATAATCTAATGCATATTACTTAAGGTAAATGTACCAATTTCTAACCCTGTCCTAATTACTGACATCTTCCCTGAATTTTTTTCCCATAATAGTTTCTTTTGCTGTGTTTTAGCGTAGCTTTCGATTGAAAATAATCCCGCAGACATATATTTTAAGCTTAAAAATCAAAATTGTTCTTCCAGTGTCATCTTTTGGAATCTTAAACATTGACATCATTCCATCCCTTAAGGTGTCAGTCATTGGGACTTCTACCTTATAATAGAAATAATGCCAAATATATGTTTTAGGTTTTCTGCAACCTTGTCTACACAGTTGTATAATCAGTTGCGCACTTTTAGTGGATCTTTAGGTGAAAATAATTAAATAAAATTAATATAAATATTTAAACCTCAATCAATCTTATAAAAATTCTAATTTATAATTAGCTTCACACATCACGTAATGTAATTTTTTTTTTTATTTTAAAAGAAAAGCTTTAAATAACTATGTTTAAAATCTTAACCATTTTACGTTAATAATTTTCAACTTCAAACAAAAATAACTTCATACATCGCGTCTAAAGTCTAAACTAATATATACCATGTGATTTAAAATGATTGTCGTAAGAAAAAAACTGTTTTCCGGAAAATTTATCTATACTTATTACCAATTTAATGAGCGAAGTTAGCTACATACAAATTTCATACATTAAATGAATTTTCTTGACATTTAGCGACATTGGCGTGCGTGTTGTAGTATCTTTCGATTATTTATCTTATAATTTTTTTCAAATCGTTTATATTTACATCTAATATCACCAACAATAGTATTTCTGAATACTGTAAGAAAATAAGGGAATTTATCTGTGGTAATAGCTCAACAAACAGGTAAAAAATCAATATTAACATTAAGTGAAATAGTTTATTACATTTTATAATTTTATAGGCTTATCATACACTTCAGCGCAATGAGCCGTCAAAAGAAAGTTACATTTTCATCCCTATAAAGTTTCTACGATACAGGAATTATTACCATTAGATCACGATAGGCGATTGGAATATTGTCATTGGTTTAATAATAATTTAAGGGACGATGACTTGCTAAACAAATCATTTTTCTCGGATGAAGCCTGCTTTTATCTAACAGACTATATCAATTTACAAAACTATTGTATCTGGTCTGCAGAAAATCCACACGAATTTCGAGAAACGCAATTGCATTCCGTAAAAGTTGGAGTTTGGTTAGCTATGTCCAGGCAACGAATAATAGGGCCAATTTTCTTCGAGGGAACTGTAACAGCCCACCGTTAGCAACAGATGTTGGAATTGTTTATTGCAGAGTTACAAGAAAATGAGCTTGAAGCAGGTTATTTTCAGCACGATAATGCTCTAGCACATACTGCTCGACAAACCTGCCAATATCTTCAACAGTTTTTTGCTGACAGGTTCGTTGGAGCACAAAGATGACCACCAAGATCGCTCAAAATTTATTCACAACTAATTGTCATAATTTTGAAATGTATCCCTTCGTTAATCTATTATTCGTTTATAGTGCTGTTTATTAGAGGAGCAATGCATGCAATCATCAGAAATATTAATGAAATACAGCTGCTAATAATAGTTGTGCTTTAAATTTATACAACAAAAAAACAAAAATTTTCTCGTCATTTTGACCTGTCAATTTTGACATTTCGAACTTCTAACTGTACTTACACTTACTTATTTGCCGTTTTACGATTGTAACTACAGCAATGTCGAGGCATATTATGCGAAGTTGAAACATTAAAGTTTTATAGGATTGAAGTAAACATCACCCTAACTCTGCCAGCTATTATACAAATGATAATTCGGCGTGTCTTCCAGCACGATAATAAACTGAAACTGCTACACACGCCATCTTACATCGTTACTGTGAAACTATTTCACTATCGCTCATAAAACTAGTTTTATATCTTCTTATATACGCAGAATTCAGCATTACTGCATTGATCCATTTGCAATTCGCCGTGCACACTAAAACACGCAGAGACAACATATTCCGAGCATTATAATTGATTAACGCGGAACTAACATCGTCCAACATGCGAGGTTTCGGATTCTAGACGAAGATAATCTATAAGTTGATAACTCAATATCGAATTGTCGAAGTGCTGAACATGCGGGGTGCTGCGTATTGACAGGAACGATGATGGACCGCCCGCTGTGTTTCGCTTAATCGATGCCCGGCCGGGTTAAAACGTCTGTGTGTCGGGCACAAGGAGTAGCGCTAAAATTGATTCAGGATATTATTATTAATGTTAATGCGTTTGTGTAGGCGGGGGAGCTTCCTTGTGTGCGATAGAAATAATATTTTACTGGTAATGCGATTGGTATTGGAGATTGAATTGAAATGGAGTAGAAATTATAGCGCCTCTGTAGGGAGTATTGTGAATTATTTTGTTATGCTGTCAGATGTCATTAAAGATTTCTGTAATACCTACCTTTCATTCGCAATAGTTATTTTTAACCTGGCCTGGTTCGCAAATATGTCATAATTGGCACAGTATATTATTGTAAGGACATGTTCGCAAAAATCCACTGTTCTTGAGTGGTCCGTTTTGAATGACCTTTAAACCCAGCTGCCATTTTGTAAAGCTGTTGCCGGGAATTTCCAAACGCGTAGAATAATTTATATTTTAAAGGAAGTAGAAAAATAGATTAAAAAAATACACAAATTTATGCGTTTTTTATTCTGATTTTGTTGCAAATATTTATGAACAGTTTATAGTAATAGAAAACACGATTCCAATAAAATAATGTTTGATTAAGTGATACATATATTTGCAAGTGTTTTACGATAATTATGTTCATATTCTTTCCTTTTTGTGAAATAAACCTTTGTTTATATTTTTATAGTGTAACAGATTCTTCCAGGAATAAATATGTTGTGATTCTTTCTCAAATAAATCAATAAAAATGCAACAGCATCGGTGGAAGGGACTTTCAAATTTCTGACACGAATACACAATAACTCTTAATTAGGGTTCAAGAGTTATGACTATATCGTTCTGTGCGATACAAAGATTGTTCCTTTCTATTCGACTACTTCATTTCTAACATCCGACCCTGCATTGGTTTGTCAACAATACTGTCCGGGGGTGCACAAGCGGATAGAGTTCAGGCGTAGACTATATAATATCAAATTGTCTATAATGTGAATAAATGTGATTAAAATTTATACCAGTAGAATGCAGTTCAAACCGAAATCACATTATTTTAAAAAGTGAACATAAAATGAATTAAGTTAGTTACTGCGATAAATAGCAATCTAGCTTAAAATGTGTATCTAACAAATAAATTGATTTAATGTGATCTAGGAATCTCTGCACAACGATAATAGTTTTTGTTATTCATGTACTTTCTTAATTCTTGTCGTGTCATATATATTAGATTCATTCGGAAATCCCAAGAAACTGCGACCATCGTTAGCATCAAAATTTATCTTGCGAGAGTGACTGGCACTACAACATGATACCCATTGGTGTCTTCTTTCACGATTATTTGAGTTATTTCACTTAAACCTAACAATATAATATATAAAAAAGTATGTAAATGTTATGGGGCACTGGCCACCGATCTTACCTTTTACACAAGAATATCATAGTTCATTAAATGTTTTTAAAACTGCAGGGGTAATTCAAAACTAATAAAATACGTAAAATAAATAAATAAAACAAGTAAATCATATAGATTAAACGGATGAGTAAACTAATTTGTGTAGATACGAACGTAAACAATAACAAACTGCCATTTTGGGAAGCTGTTGTTTGTGTGAAGTTAGGTTTAGAAATTTGGACCGCTATAACTCCTCTCTTGTCCTTACTCGGTGTACTCTGTAATTAGATGAAAACGTGTTTGTCTTAGATTGAAAATGATCCCTTCCATCTCTTGGGTAGATAGCGTCGTTTCTATCAATAATCAAAAACGTGAAATATTGGTTCAACGTTTAAGTATTTATATAGCTATTAGTAATTTTAATTTGAAATAATTTTCAAACATAAGTTAAATCATTAGTTTGTAACACCGCACTGACAGAATAATCTACCTCTTGTTTAATAACGCAAGAAAAATAATTATCTCGAAATAACAGCTGACATTTGTTCATTTCAACTTAAAGTGCTTAATCTAACTATAAAACGGCAACAAAAATTGCTGTTTTGACTGTATTTAACCTAATAATAAACCGAGCAAAATTTGGTCCATTTAAAATCTGCCGTTATTTGAGTATGCTTTATATTCGAGGAACAATTCACAATTTGGATACTTCGTTAAATAGAGATTGAGAAAAATGTTAAAGTACTTTATACTCTCTACCAACGGAGACTAGTAATAATGGGCACCACGTTCTAATGTCTTGTCTCTAGCGAGGTGGAAACAAGAAGAATAAGGTATTGATTCAGGACGAGGTTGATGATGACCTCAGAACGTGAACGGAAAGTAAGTCTAGATCGGTCGGAAAATGCCGCAGACAAGTGGAAAATGCCAGTCACGTGGCGACGTGAATTTAGCTGTTTATCTCTATTTAGTTGAGTGTAGCTATGGGCATTCGTTGGGCGCTAAATTTAAATTAGCATTATAAGTATTTTTTTTTGTGAATTTGTCAGGAAACATTAATGATGTAATACAGGCTTCTTGGTGTAATGAAGTGGAGTACACGCATTGATAAATTATGTGGCGAATTATCGTAATCGTATTATGCTCATCATAACCTCAAAATATGCTTAATACTTAGAACATAGTATTTCTCAAATTTTATTTGTTCCTAATACAATAATAGGTTTTAAAAGAAAATTCTTTACATACCCCTCTGGTGTTTAGCTAATCTTCCGTACGATTAGGCGCTGTGAAGTTCTTCATTTACTCCAGCCAAGACGAAGTTGTATAATAACAGACGGCGTTTAGCGAGTAAACAACTTTTAAGGTGTCATACATACACGAGCTAATGGGTTGTGGTAGGTGAGTTTACATTTGGCTTTGATGATACAGTTAGCTAGTACATACATAAAGTCGTCAAGAACATGTGGTGGATATTGTATAAGGTGGCTTATAAATATTTAATATGTTTACATTCACTTTGTTTCGTATTGATCTAAGTAAGTCTTAATAGGATCTCATAAATTTTATTTAAAATTCATCAGTTTAAATAGGGATTCTTAACTTTACGTGTGCAATTTTTAATTTTGTTGCATAATAAATTGAAGTGATGTCTGCTGTTAATTGTCTATCTAATGGCTTTAACGTAAACTTTTTGGTATATATTCTTAATCACTCCACATATATTATGCTAAATTTATTCTTTTGGTAAATGTTTGTATGTATTGTGCCCGGCTGATGGTCTAGTGGCTTGCTATCAGTCTTTGCTATCAGTCGCTGGATCCTCGCTTCGAATCCAACGGACTGCTTTGAGAGTGAGGTTTTCGTGGTGTTCCTCACTCCTTGGCGAATGCTGAGAGACGAACATCTTAAGTGGCTTTACGGACGCGGCCGTAATAATAACTCATGGCTGGGCCGATGCCTCAGTAATTGGCGAAAGCTGTTTGGGGATGCCAAGGCATGAATTATTATTATTATTATTATTTTTATTCTATCCATGAGGTACGGCATCAAGTATATCATTTTACAAATATACATTAATAAATCAATTGGGATTCCTTAGTGGTTTTCTTAAAATCTTCACAAAATCTCTAACTTCCCTTGATATCTTTTGATTCTGATTTGTTAGATAATTCTAGCTTTCCTTCATTTTGCACAACCACTGATGCTCTGCTTTTATTTTTTCTCAGTCATCATGTTCCCAAGTACATATCTCACATGTTGCAGGTGTTTAGGAGGACTGCCTTCTGCATTTGAATGTACGTATCTGGCCTGATTCTCAGCTTTTGTAAGCTTTCAAATAATCTGCAGGAAATCTCCCCGGTAGTCCACAGTACGAATGGCACGATGTGGACCCTTTCCTGATACCACATATTTTGGATCTCCTACGCCAGAGCTCAATATTTGATTATTTTTTCCTGTTCTTTCTTTGTTACGTTGTGAGACAAGGGTAATGCAACATCAATGAGAGGTAAGTTGTCTTTGCAAGTTTATCCATCAAGATGATATCGCTACTGATATGCGTTTTATCAGTACTAAGGAATAAGTTTTTTTAGTAAGCCATTGGGATATTTTGATGTATAGGACATCAGTCTTCTCAAATAAACGTGAAAAGATATCGTAAATAAGAGTAACACCATACTGTATCATCCGCATACAATGCGATATTTGTGGCGGAAGTCAATATCGAAGGTACACTGTAAAAAATTACAGTAATTTTGCCATGGTAAATCAGGAATATTACATGTAATAATGTTGTGAATTTACCACAATAAATCATGTAAATTTTGTTTTACATGTTTTTTCTAGGATATTTAACATGGAAAAAGAAATTTCGGTAAATTTTATAGCTTTTTCCATGTAAGTTTAAGATGTACAAAATTCAAAAGGGATAATAAGCAAAAACATGTACTTTTTATATTACTCTCAAAATTTACTAAAAGTGTAAAATTGACATTTTTTTTTTGGGGTATTTAGTGCACTTTAAAAGTAATTTTACTAGTGAACTATTAATTTTGCTGTAAAAATATGAAGAATCTTTTATATTATTTGTTTTTATTTGAATTTTCGGGTAAAAACTATAGATATCATGGAAAATACCAAATTCATACGCGCATGTGATTGGTTATTGGATTAATTTTATCTGTGCGCGTAGGTAATTCTATTCGTTTGTCGAACTTATTATTGGCTCAATGATATCATGTACGTCACAAACAATCATAGGTTTCGCGTAAGCGTGTTCATTCTTGATCCTGGTTGGAGCGATTCAGTATGACCTAGTAGGTGCTATAAAGAATATGGTAAGTTGCTTGCTCTCTCATAAAATACATATGAAATTACTTCCAGTGTTCGGTAAATATAGAGTTTTTAGAATTTTACAGTACAGATCTTTAAAACACATTCAGCATGTGAAATTCTACTGGATGGTAGAAATTTTACCTTATGAAGCAAATTTACCTGCAAAATTTGTAGGAACTTGTTACCAACGATTTTACATATAATTTTACTGCAACTTTTTTACAGTGTAGACCATTGATAAACATGAGAAACAGTATGGGTCCCATATTGGATGCTTGCGGAACACCCCTGTCAACCACGAATGCCCTCAATTTAATGAACATTCTTGAATAGCTATTTTAATATTCACTTAAATTCCATTTGCTTGTAACCCCTCCACCAATCAATTTTGATGGATTTATTGGGGTAAAATGGTTCACATATGACGCTAATTCTTGGAATTTCAAAGGGTCAAATAGGCGTAGAAAAAGCTCTTGTAAATATGTTTCCTTTCTAGAGGGAGATAATGGTGATGTGTTTAGGTAATAATGTAATAAGTCTTTCCTTATTTTTACTTAATTCATTCGATCCTCGGTTGATAATGAGAATCCACGTGTTCACGAATTAATCAAATCTTATGCAGCGAGAAGTGATCGGATATTCTATGTATCTATGATTCGTACTTATCACGTAAATCTTAAGCGCTTATACCCCACTCAAATTATAAATAAATAATTAATAAAATCTTCATATCCAGCAAATACGAACACCATTTCCAACATACAAACTGGTTTATTTGTTATCACCACACCATTATTGACATTATTCGCCCATCGTGTGTAAACTAGATCAGTCTGAGTGTGGATAACTTTCATTTGAAACGTAGCGTTTGTTTGATTACCCCTTTTTGGCCACTAGGGGTCGCGGTGAACGTAGCAAATTGAATGATAGGTCTGTCTGGCCGTTAGACAAACAGGGAAAAGCTTCTCTGCATTTAATAGCAGATCGTCAGGCATTCATAATTGGATAATTCGTTTCAAATGGATTTGCGGGCGTTTCAAATTTTTGATAGGTTATTAAATCAGAGTGGAATATTAAGTAAGATGAAGAGCCATCGAAAAGAATCATAAAATTAGAGTTGATTATTAAATGTAAATGTTTTGAGTATTGGTATTTTAGCCATTTCCACAAAATGACTTCTTTATTACTTGACGTTTTTGTTGCAAACAAAGTTTATAACCTCAAAATGATACCGCAATATTTATATTATTCAATTTATTTTTCAATAACGCTTGTACCAAAACCTGACATGCCAGAATCTATTTGGTTTTATTGTTATTATTACGACTGCAAGAGAGAGTAAAACTGTATACAGGGTATTCCACGTACCTGGTTCATTAAAAGTTTATGATGTTCTATTATTTACTTATATTTGAGATTTTGGCACCAGTATCTGTTCGATTGGAACTATAAATCTAAAATACCTTAACCAAAATATCACTTCCGGTTGACCGGAAATGGATGTCAACTTTGTTATTTTAAATAGAATGATCTAATTTTTTTATTCATTTTTGGATTCTACAACTATAAATACGTCAGTTTTCATTAGCTATTCCTATAGCTACATGTTGCCGTTTTTGAGTTATTTAAGTTTTTCCCTTTTTTTTTAATCATAATCGTTGCATCATTGAGAAATTAATATCTCGGTTAATACTGCAAGTAGGGACTCCAAATTTGCTATGTTTTGAATGTAGATATTACTCTAAGAAACGGTAACAACATTTTACATTCTAACATACAGGGTGTTCAAAACTGAGGAACAAACTGACATATTTTCAAATGCAGAAAACTATATTTTTTTTTAAATAGAACATCCTGTATTTTAATTCGGAATTTAGGAAGTAATATCATCCCTTATCGCTTATATGAGCATTCCCTATACCTATCTTTATAGATTTTTGAGATATGAGTGACTTTTTGTTAAACAGACAAGTATTCTTTTTTTTTAATAGAAACTCTGTATTTAATTCGGAATTAAGAAGTAAATATCATCCCCTATCACTTTATTTCAGCATTCCTATACCTATCTTTAATATATTTGAGATATGAACGACTTTTTTGTTAACAGACTAAGTAAGCCCTATCTTTGCGTGTTTGTAGCTGGCTCTGAATGGGATTAATGTAATTATTGACTAACCAAAAGTGTTTATGTATACATCATTGTAATTACACTTTTGTACAACGCATATTAATAGAAATGACTATTCGAACAGCACTTCTTGTATGGTTATTCAAAAATATAATCATGAATTTGATGTGAATCCATTTCAGAGCCAGCTACAAACATTTAAAGATAGGGCTACTTAGTTTGTTTAACAAAAAGTCGCTCATATCTCAAATATATTAAAGATAGGTATAGGGAATGCTCATATAAAGTGATAGGGGATAATATTTACTTCCTAATTCCGAATTAAAGTACAGGGTGTTTATTTAAACAAAATTGATTTTCTGCATTTGAAAATATGTCACTTTGTCCCTCAAGTTTTGGAACAACCTGTATGTTAGATGTAAAGTTGCTTACCGTTTCTTAGAGTAATATCTACATTCATAACATAGCAAATTTGGAGTCTTTACTTGCAGTATTAACGAGATATTAATTTCTCAATGATGCAATGATTATCGATCTAAAAAAAAAGAAAAAACTAAAAACTACTCAAAAACTGCAACATGTAGCTATAGGAATAGCTAATGAAAACTGACGTATTTATAGTTGTAGAATCCAAAATGAATAAAAATTTATATCATTCTATTTAAAATAACAAAGTTGACATCCATTTCCGGTCAACCGGAAAGTGATATTTTGGTTAATATGTTCCAAAATCGAACAGATATTGATGCACAATCTCAAATATAAGTAAATAATAGAACATCATAAACTTTTAATGAACCAGTTACGTGGAATACTCTGTATAGTTACTAAGGAAAAATTAAAAGAATTAAAATTTGATACCTAATTATATTATCAAGTAATATCTAAGTATGATTTTTCTCGATGGCTCGTTTTGGCTAAATATTTTTTTCTTAGGTTTTTCCTTGTGTGTGTGTACTATCGTAATATATCTTAATGATTTTGACGAAACGCTCTTTCTCGCACAGCAATAAAAAAAGTGCTTTTACTCGTCGATTTATCTTCGTATCCTACAGACTGCCCCACTCCGGATCATCTGACGTTTTCCCACCCCCAAAAAAGACGACACTATCTCCAACTTTCCTCCGTTTATATGCAATAACATATCATACGTAGATACTGCTCGTCCAATTAATCCCGATTGGATCTCGGAAAAGCGTTTAAACCCCGACTCAATCGACTAGTTTCCGAATAGGAGCACGGATTACACTCCGAGAAATGATTACACTCGCTCGCTGGGAGGAACTTGGGTGAAAGTTAAATTCCTTCTCCCTTTATCCTAGACGATGGCAACGGACGCCGAGAGAGAGACGGACGAAACGTACAAAAGGGAAAAAAGAAGGTATTAATGCTGATGACTCGAGCTAGGGGAGAGAATTCGAGGACCCGAAAAACAAAGTAAAAGTATCCACCCTCTTCGCCTGTCGCGATTGCCCCAAAACGTCTGTGCGCAAGTGATTATTGTCGGAAGAAGGGTTCATATCTCCCGTTCTTGAGCGGAGGAAAAAAACAAAAGGATAAAGATGGGAAAATATGCTTCGACGTTCTCTCTGGCTGGTGGTGCTGGGTTGGGGTATAGAGTTGATGGTTATTAGATTCGTAATTTGTCCGGGCGCTGGGGCTCTCTGAGCTTTCTGGGCGATCTTCAGGCATCGGTTGAAATATTAATTTATTTCCGAGTAATGAAAGCCCTCACCGTGTAGCTTCTTAACTACGGAGGCGCGAGATGACGTAATTATTCGAGACGCACAATGAGACGGTGCTGGGAAATGAAAGGATCGACTGGTTTCCCAGAAGGATGGTTGAAATATATACAGAGTCTTGTTTGCGTCGAAGGGAATCGTGAAGTCGGTATGAAAGTAAAATAATATGACATTCTGAAAGGATATTTAGTAAAATGTGCAGCAGCCTCATCTTGTTGCAAGAAGCCCACATTGAATTCGTCCTAACATTAGAATGTGATAGGATGTACATTATGTGAGACAAAATTGTGTAGTACGTCACTATTGTGATAGTAAGCATACGGTGTTCTGTAAAAGACATATTTATTGCTTTTCAGGTTACACAAGGTTCTTGTAGCTTGCTTTGACATTTGCCAAAAACTAAATCTCATATGTGGCAACACAATTTGTAATTAGTTAAGCATCATTAGCATATAGATAATTGTAACCGCTGATATGCTCTGTTTCAAGTCGTTCACGTAAATTACGAATAAGAATGGTGCCAGGATAGATTCTTGGAGTACACCACATTTTAATGTTTCGATTTGATATTTAAAATTATTGATTTCTGCGTATCATTATGTTACGTTTTTTTTTTGCTTCGCTTACCTCGAATTTGTTCCCCGCTAGTCTTTTCGACAAGCTTTTAACCCTATTTCTTTATTTCCGTACTCTACCTTCAGAGATGCTCCTACGTCTTGTATTTTGACAACGTAAACATCATCGTTTAAATTTTTGGCTTTCAAATTGTGTTTTCTTTCCCCTGTTAGTGCAGCTTAGCTAGAATTCGTATCTTTTTATTCTCATTTACTTACAGTTAGTTTCTTATACTTAATACGGTTTTAAATTTTCGTTTAATTTCTTTCAATTTTAGTAAATTTCTTCAATTCCCATGTTTTGACAGTTGACGTTTTCTTTTTAAGGCTAGGACTGTTTGCTTTGCACATATCGGTATCATCGATTCCACGCATCGTTAGATCTGTTCGATTTGTCGATTGATCGTCTATTCAGATCTGTGTATTCTGTGTTTACATCTTTTCGACGTTAGAGGGCACCTCTATGTCCGTATTCTTATTTTATTTATCTGTCTTCTGATTGGTTGCGTGACGTATTTCCTTCCTTCCGGCTTGCTGGCCATTTGTTGGTGGTTGTTTTAGACGCGTTCTTACGCGTCTAAAACATCTTCCTATCTTTGGAAATTTTGGATATTTTCACACATCTGTGGATTTTATTGGAAGATTGCTTGAAATAATCATTGGCTGTATCTTCGTTTGTGTTTGAAGTGGAAACTTTGTGATTATCACGGCGATGGGCCCGATATTCTGGGATATAATTTGAGAACCACGTGTCCCAACGCCATATCTGTTTCTTTCTTCTCTTCGTTGTAAAACCTCGTTATTTAACGCTAAGCAGATCTTGCCATTCCTTTTAAATCACTAATTTTAAGGTTTCTGTGTTTTTAGAGGTCTTTATAACACCCCTTATTTTCGAATTTTGGAATTTTACCTTCGTTTTTTTTTTGTGAGAATTTGAACACCCACTTGCGGCTGAGGACTTCTGCGACTCTTTAAGTCCTTGGGAGAACCCTACATTCTTTGAAATTTACCCGGACCATCTGGCTTCGGTTATTACCAAGTCGGACCAGAGGCTACGATCTGTCAGTCCCCATAGGAGAGGATCTCCATGCTCCGTAACAGCTGAACAGGGGAAAAGCTAAGTGCACGTTCTCTTTCTTTTTTTTTTTATTTTTGTAACCTTTCCGCGATTATAATAGGAAACCACCCTCGATCATTTAGTTTTTTTTTGTATCTAATGTAATAAAGTAAATTTTATATGTTGTGCTAGAATCGGAGGGTGCTACCTAACGTTAATTAGTAAAATAGTTTATATCTCAATTCGGAATATTCATTACTTATTCATTTAACTTCTTTGTCCCTTTACTCGCTAATTGAAATCAATTCTCAAACACCATCCGATTAAGATATCGGCTTGGCATATACAGAGTGTTTTGTCACCTTTTCACCATTCAAATATTTAATTCTATTTTTGTTGTTTTTGTAAACCGTAACATTTCAATCATCATTTATAATTTAAAGAAATTTTGTTTGGACACAGTCCATGTGAGCGGTTCGCGTTGGCTATAGCGTTCCCCATTCGTGTCCTATCTTTGGACAACCTGTTCATTTTTTTACCGTATTTTAATGTCAATATCGACAACCAACATTGCTCCTTTTTGGAGCTTTATTTCTCTTTTATTTGTCAATCTGGCAATAACCTTTATTTGTTTATTTATACGTCAAGATTTCGCGTTAAAAAAATTATATTTGCTTTGTCAGTAAACTCATTCTTTTATTTCTTTGTGTGTAAACATTTGCAACTCGCTTTACCCCCGACGTTTATTTAACACTGTGGATTCCTGTTTATCTTGGGGGCATGACAGGATAAGTAATTCCTAAGCAGGTGGCGCCGAAATTTTTATCCATCTTGGGTTTGTGTTTCTACTAACCACTCCTCGCCGACGAGCCGCTGGCACCCTGAATGAATTGCCGAATCTCAACCCCACTTATTGAAGGTTGGTAAAGCGGAAGTGCATCAACTTTTCCTGTTTTTATTTTAATTTCTTGCCTTGCGATTTTTCACAGTACTCTACCGTCACTTTCGGTGCCGGAAATTTAGGTAACAATTAAACTTGCTCAGCTTTCTGACTTACCTGCTCCTATATTCCAATAAATATCCTTTTAGCAGTTCAAGATTCTAGATCGTTTTCTCCGAAAGGTTAAAAAAAATAAAACAAGAGTAGACAGATTATAATAATTACTTATAAAGTCGTTGCTTTTACAGGTACAATGGTTACTTCAATCGTCAAATCTTTTTATTACCAATTATTAAAATATAGGTACTAGGGACTAAGAGAAAGATTTTCGCGTATCGCTGGACTAGTTTGTCTATCTCGGGACGGCGCTATCAACCTCGCAACGTCAGATACTCATTCCCGGACTCGCCTAGCGCACAAGATGGGGGCGGAGCGCGCTGGGCTGTGCGAAGGAACGAAAGGGTTTCGATGTAATCGGACATATCGAGGTACAGCTGCTCGGGATCGCTTGGACAACAGGGAACCTGCTTTGCGCTGGACCTCTCCCGTGGCTCTGGATTGGAAACTCAAATTCCTAACGATCGGACGACTTCGACCGCTCGGGAGGGTTTGGCACCGTCATCCTGCGCGGCAATTGAAGACACGGAATCGTTGGAGCTGGAAAGTCTCTGTTGCTTTGCAGGGCACCGAAGATATCTGCGCACTGCTTGATTGCAACTGCACGTCGAATCGGCTGAATTGGAGCGTTTGCGACGTGAATCTAGTTATCAGTGCAATCCATATCTGTTTCTTTGGTAATTTGCGTTTGAGCATAGCCGACCCGAGGGTTGGCTAATTAGGATTGCTACGATAGGAACCTTTCGAGACGTTGCTTGACAGCCCGGACATCGGGATGTAACCTTGGGGTCGATGAGGTTGTGGGGGCCCATCATGAGGTAGTCATCTTTATGCCGCATCTGAGAATAATCCGGCTTTTTGAACACTTGTTGGGTTCTCGTATAATTGGGGCGATTGACAATCCATATTTTCGTAATTCGTGGTGGCAGTGTTCCCTTGATTACTAGTGGAGGTGGCGTAATTGTGCACTCGAGCACTCTTACTACATCACGGTGCGTACAGAGCGCACGTTCCTCCGGCTACAGCACGACAGCAATCTTTGGCACATACAAGGTGTTCCGATTCTGCGGCCTCACCTTAGGATACAA
>RXPK01001889.1:0-38420 GCA_004143645.1 Protaetia brevitarsis | reverse complement strand
AACACGTCAAGAGCAGATTTTTATCTGCAAAAATTAGGTTTACAACTTACTATAAGGGAAAGAAAAACACCTTGATTCTATGTACCTGTACGTATATCGTAATTAAGTACATAGTATAAGCATATGCCATCATAAAATTATTATTATGCATTTATAATTATTTGAAAGCATTTAATTACATGGATATTAAACCTACGCCATTTATGCACAAATTCCTATAAATTAACAAATAAATATTACACTCTTAACAAAGTAATTATTAGCAATCACTATTATCATATTGTCAATATTTATAAGCAATTAATTCCTGAATTTTCAAACAGCTTTTTTCACGCAAGGGTAATGATTTATTTCAACCGTTATTGCAGATTGATTGCGTTTAATTATAACTTTCTACCTTGCGGTTTTGCCGGGGGAATGTCATTAGCAATAATTCACCTAAATCGCGTAGATAAAAATCAGAACGAAATCAGAATCGTTTTAGAAATTTCTTCCTATGTTTCTCTCCCACAGGAAAACAGTATATACCAATTATCGGCTATTTGATATTATTGGACGACACTTACAATTTACGGTTTTTTATCTACTGTGTAAGGATATTAAGTTTCATTAGTTTGTTGGATCTGTATACCTAATGATGGCTATTCAAAGGTTGGCGTAAATATTATGGCACACAGCGGGAGAAACTTAGACTTTCAGTGCTTTACTTAATAAAAAACGGTAACACTACCTCTGTTTGTGAAACAGGTGTTCTGATGAGTCATTGCAACACATTTACGACTATTATTAATAGATTAACCAGTATTTGCTTCAGTACCAGCCCATTAATTAACAGAGGAGTAAACTTTATAACCCTATATTAGTTATTTCCAAGTTAAAACTTACATCAGCATAAGTGCTTAAGTGTCTAGATTTGTACGTAGGTTTGCTAAATACCTTCAAGTTACTATAGGAATTCTAATAACGATAGTTATTTACCTATATCGCCCACGCAATGTTATCTTTCAACATTAGTGATTTATAAACACAAGGTAAGTTCTTTGCCGCTCACCGACCACCGTGCACTCTCTGCCTACGGTTCCTACGTAGAGCGCCGCAGATATAAGCTAGTTATGATAATGTGACATCCATTTGTTAATTCATACATGCATTGGCGCTTTGTAATACATCGGTATGTCATAATTAATGTTAAAGATACGAGGCAGTTAGATGTTTATATATGTTCCTAATGGCAAATCAGCATTCTCACAAGCGAAATTATTTTTTATTATAAATCTATTACTAGATTTAAGAGATTTAATATAGCTCGTATTCAAATAAATGACTAGGGTTGCATGGAGGCGATATTTTGTTGATTGATAATTTTTCACAGAAGTTAAATTATATTTTGGTATCCCCTTGGAAAATAGATGGAATTTCAATATAAATCGTTGCATTAGCAGTGGGCTGGAAATATATAGTAGAAACATTAAGATTATTCATCATTACAAGAAATCCTCTTGATTAATCTACCTTTTCTCGTAGATTGTGACCGTTGTTTGATATAGATGGTTACAATGGGCTCCCTTTTCTGATACCAGTATTCGAGTTCGTACAAAGCTTTTCCTTAACAAATTTCATTTGTTGCTGCTACGGATTCTGACTTAAGGTGGATGGATGTATGTTTATTAATGGAAGATATTTCGTTTGATTAATGTTTTAATTTGTGTGCAAATAAATGTTTTATATTTTCAGGTTTTGAGGTTAGAGATTCTGTTTGTTATTGCTATTGGGATGGTATTTTATGCAACGTGATTTAACATATAGCAACAGCGGGCAATTTTAACTTTGTGTTTAGTGAAAATTTAAATTTAATAATCCAAAGTATGCTGAATAGTATTTAAATGTTGAAAATAAGTGTACTCACCTGAAAGTCCTTATGCCCTTTAACGTTATTACTTATTATTGAACAATAAATTGTGCGTGCTATTAATATGCGTCACTGCCTTTATTATATAAAAACAGGTAATAAAATATCAAAGAAATATGCCTAATACAATGAACCGATAAAATATGCCACCAGGCGGGGCTCATCATTTATTGTAGGAATCACCGTAAGATATTTTTCATTGATGTTTTACTACGTCCTGGTAAGCTGTTCTTGGAATCCCAATCATACGCAATCTGGTTGTCGTTTATACGAGCCATCTAGCGGGACTGATAGTTCATGAACTATCCGAGCAAGTTCAATGACTGCATTGCCAGCTTTATGCTACCGTCGCTTGCGGGTGAGAGTTTGGGTATGGCTCCTAGGGGGCGCACAAACTGAACTCTTTTCACCGAGAGGGTGATTATACGTTAAGCTTGATATGTGAGAGCGAGTTTGTTCCTAATGTTATTACCCCGTCATTGCTCTTGCTAGTATGGTGGTTCCTATAATAGCCTATGAACTCCGCCTGGTGACATATTCAAGCAGGTAATACATTAAACAATTTAAATTAAACTATAAATTCATCATTTTAAGAAACCAGAAGTTCGAATAGGAGAAGCTTGTCACAGTTGATGTAATTGTTAGAAATTTGAAATTCATCAATTCTTTTTTTTTCGTCACGAGAGGTGACGATTGTGTTGGTGGTCGCTTCTACAGTTTAACGCCACACATTTCAGTAATATCCCAGATCTACTAACAACACTTTTATCTAAATCATTTCAATATATAACACCCATATTGTATCTAAATTCACATCTAAATCTACATATACCTGTAACGACCTTTTGAATGTTCCAACGAAAATATGTGAAAAGAAATCCTCTTGAGAGTCACCATTCCAGGAACCCTGGCCGCTAGAAAACAATGAACAGAAATTTGGTAGTGGGGTTCCAGCATTTTTTTATATTAATTGAAGTTCTTTGCTTTTTTACCAATCTATCGCACACATAAGTTTATGCTTTATCAGAGTCAGAACCTGAAGAAGAAATTAAAGAACGTACGTAAGATCTAACAGCAAAAAGATTTCGTCACACCCAAGAAAAAACTCATTATAAATAGCAAAGTAAAGTGTTAACAATATTGTTAGACTCTTTGCTTCAAAGAAAACTATTGTTACAAGAAATATCTTCAACTAAAAACGACAAAAAATAAAAATGGGCCGGCCTACAAGAAAAACATAATTAATCATGTAAGTTTTAGATTAACTTTTCACTATGTGTATCCCTTGTCGACAATTATTCTGTTATTCTCATTGTTAGCCCTGAAAAAGCCAATAAATATTTCACGTATTTGGATGAATTAAAGAAAGAATTTTGATTTTCTTTGCTGTAAGATTGTATATATTATGAAGAAAAGTAAAGAAAATGCAATTTTGATTTTCGAACTAACTGAACCCTCTTAAGACCGAGTTATATGTGAATGTGTGCAGTATTTCTAAAAATGTTTAAAGAGATAGTTTTTTTTTTTTATTTTGTTAGAATTCTATCTTGGAACAGAGTAATAATTTCATGTTTATCTTGGTATCACTACCCTTCGATAGATGGCCCTGTCAGATATAAATATTAGAATTTCTTCTTTGGTTGAATTCTGTCGATAACTGCTAAGTTATTTCTCTTTTATACGGAATTGGTGAATCTTCTTATATACTGATGCGAAAAGCGAACACCTTTCAATAGGAACATAAACTAGTGCATGAAAACTCGCCGAAAAGTCACCAACAAGCTCCGCTCCGAAATAAGTTTCAAAAGCATAGCAATTGCACGGCCACAAATGCGTAAAAATATATTGAGCTTTCGTATCTGTATACATACAGTTATGATACGTCCTCTATATTATGATGGTATAAATTTTAAGTGTTGTGATTATAGTACAACTGTTTGATGTAACGTGCAATTAACATGGTAAACAGAAGAAAAGAAATCAACTGTTCTACTTAGACTGGCAATGCAAATAAAGCCATCAACACCGATGATTGATTCATTCCGGTTTCACACACATATACCTTTTTCGAATCGCTACAATAACAATAAATAATAAATTGCCGGCGTAGGCCACTTTGGTGCTCATATAGATTGATTGACTATACGCATAAGTACTGGAAATATAACCTAGTTAAGCGAAATATCAAAGATCGTTACGACACACAATGATCGCTTATTCCATGGCGTCAACTACACCAAACGACGGACCAATTAGATGTAATGTGAAATAATGATACGGATATCACTACACGAGAACGTGTCAGTAATATTGGCTGGAGGAGTTGTTCCACAATTGATAGATATCTATTAACATTATGTTCTTTGTAAATGTGTAACATAATAGAGGAAGCCTAGAGGAACATAACACATACATACAGTAAATCTGACAGTATTCAGTAACTATGTATGTATATTGATCCTTATAATCAGATTATACAGCTAATATTGAAATAATAACCTATCTGAAACAAATTTAACTTGTTGTCTGGCGTAAAGGTACAAATTACAACATTATCCGTGAAAAGATTTTTTCTGACATACAAACCATCAACACATTCATCGACCATTAAATCTTGATTTAACAATATTCAGATAATCTACAGTCTCTACGCAATACAAGTTACCGACCCGAAATTTGTTACACCTACTTTGTTGTATAGTCAAAACTATAAAGTAATAATTCTAAGCGAAACAAACAAAGGCCGGCAGTTAGCTCTGCCGTCCACTGCAACAACCACGCGTACTGCCCGCTTTTGCAATTTGAAAATTTGAAAGATTGTTGTAGTGCAGTGAAAAGCCGGCAAGGAAGACAGTATATCATGCGTGATTCAAAAACAGCAAAGTAGGTATACAATTCTTGAAACATGTTCACCAAGGTTCTTCTGCCTTATGATTCTAAGAGCATGGCAAGAAGATGATTAAACTCCTAGACAGCTACTGAACGTACCCGGCTCACCACAAGCCGGCATACACAACAAAAATTTAACTTCGGAAGAGGGCAAAAGAAGACCAAACCACTCGCAGACTTTAGAGAAGTCAGTATTTACCAAATTTTCCAAATCGTCATGATTAGAGGCATGCCACGTAAGGGCAAACATCGTTAGCGAAAAGTACTGTATATAATGGGTAGGCAACATGGGCCAGATCATTAATAAGCATTAAAAATAACATTGGCCCCAGCACCGAGCCTTGGCGCACACGACTCTGCAACCTTCTGAATTACGTCGGTACGACTTTCAGCCCATATTGACGACGATCAGTTAAGTATGAGCGAAACCGATCATTAATTTTCCCTCTAAACCTTTCAAGATTGCAAGTAAAATAGAATGGAAACACAAACAAAAGCATTAAATATGTCGCAAAGTATGGTAGCAGTCGTTTGTTTATTAATATTTCCGAATATATGATATAAGATATCATAAACAGCATATGCGGTAGACACTCCAGGTCAAAAGCCATATTGCCAACTAGAAAGTAGCTTCTAAGAACTGTCTAACTCTTGAATCAACAACTTTCTCCAATACTTTTAACAATGTTGAGAGCAGAGATAGGTCTGTAGTCTGATAGCGCCAACTTATTCCCATCTGTATATATGGGAGTTGTTCCAGCAAGAGTCGAACAGGAAGGAAAGACAGAAAGTCCCTGTAGCATAGTTTATGATCACAAATACGCTTTCTTTCCAATAAATTCCCCATTATAAACATTGGGGTACACCACCAGTTGTTGGTAAGTAGAAACTTATGGCTAGACGCCTGGTGATGCACGTCCAATAGTTTAACTGTTTCTTACCCGCAGGTAGATTGATACTAAGGGAGGGGTAATTGACAATCATTTTAAATAGTACATATTTTAGAAATCTACGTTGTATCTATTATAGACTATGTAAATGCAAGGTATAAGTTGGATATGAGATTGTGCTAGCATAGTCTAGTTCGCTATCTACTAATGCAAAGTAAAAGTGTTTAACGATTTTAACATTCATAAAATTTTGGCTATTACTTAATATAAATCTCGGCCACTTAAATCCTGCTCCACACTACTGATTTATATATGTAGTACGAATGTGAATCTACTATCAAATAGAATCCCAGATGTTGTATTGTCTCATTAGAATTGGCTTACTACGATTATCATAGGTTTGATAAATGGAACTTCTTTCTTGGTGTATGTTAATTTGAACATTTTGTTGGCATTAAGTTTCAATTGCGCTTGAAAGTGATGATAATATAAATCATTGATGTATATCAAGAATGGTAATACTGAACCGATGCTTGACGTTTGAGTTATTCCAGATGCCATATGGTATTAGCGTGAAACAAAGTTGTTATGGTACACCTAGCAAATTATGTCTCTTTTTTCTCCAGATACCATTTGCCACAGTCAATACACTCAGTGGTGAGAAAAATCTTCTTATCATTGATGAACAAACTTAACGTCATCGGCATATGCTTTACATAGTAAAGCTTCCAATAGGTCGTTCAAGAAGAATACAAAAAGCAACGGTCTTAAGTTGGGCCCTATAGTCCTCCAGATGTAACGACAATCTCATGCTAAGGAAATCCATTATAATGCACGTAACACCTTCTGTTGAATATATCATTATATGTAACACTTTGGCTGACATAAAAAAAAAAATCAGTTCACACAGAAGCATCCCATGATCAATTGAGGGACTTGGTCCAATAATCAGCCATACGCCACTTTTTGTTAAATAGAGTATTAGATGGAAAATGGCTCCTGGTTATACACTGTACAGTTTAGTGTAATGACAATGGAATATAGTTATGGAATACACTATATTTAAAAGACCCATGGCTCGGTTTTGCACCAGACAAGTTTCTAAACCGTAGACTTTTTTCCTTCTCTCAAAGCTAGACTTTTCGCACGTGGATCATTATTGCACCAATGCTCTTAATTGTATGAAAATTGCGTAGTTAAAATTAGATTAGTTGTGTTGTGGATTATCCTAATATAAAGTAATGTTATTTCAAAGAAGTGAAGGACATTAAATATTTCTGGAGTTGGTATAGTGCATTGTTGTTCAATTTTTTTTCCCAAGTTTGGCAATATTGGTATCGGACGAAAATTAGTGGTATCTGTCGTTTTTCTTGTAAACCGATGTATTGTAATTTTTCATCAAGTAGAGAAAATGATTTATACAATGACTGAAAGTTAGTGTTGAAGATTTAACCGACACATGAAGGACACACTTCACCAAAAAACCAGTAATTAAATCATTGCCAACCGTATATTTGCTAGATAATCCGTTATAGAGATCAGATTATCTTCGGTTACGGGTTGCATTTCAAAAAAGGGTACGTAGTTGATGGTATTAAGACACTCTTCATACCATTGTAGTAGTTAGTTTAGTAACAGGGATAGCACCCGCGTGGTTCGATTAATTGCCCCGCCCACTGCGACACCTAAGGTTTATTGTAAAGCGTTGTAAGAAGCTACATAATTGACAGATATCAGGATTTTATTCATTTTATACATTAATGATATTGCAGATTATATTAATTTTAAATATATAACGTACGCAGACGACACTTGTTTATTAACATCTGCTAAACGGTTACATGATTTATATGTACTATCAAATGAAACCCTTTCAGAAGCAAAACTTTATTTTGCAGAGACTAAATTGACCCTAAACAATGATAAATCTAAATCATTAATTTTTACTTTAAATCCGCTTATAGATATTAACTCTACAAATGACCCGGTTAAATATTTAGGGATTTCTTTAGATAGTAAATTGACCTGGCAAGCACACATTGACAATATTTCTGGCAGATTATCTACTTGTATATATTTATTGAAAAATTGAACCCAATCTGTAAATCAAGAAGTACTCATACTTGCGTATTATGGTATTATTTCATAGCATAATGTGTTTATGCATTTTGTTTTGGGGAGGGTCAAGATACGTGAATAGGATTTTAATCTTACAAAAACGAGCCATAAGAACTATAGCTAATGTTCGTCACATGGAATCATTATTTAAGAGATTTGGTATTCTAACCTGTATAAATCAATATATTTACGAAGCCACAATGTATGCGTATGATAATAAGAACGAACTGCCTAGACAGGATGCGTATGATTCCCGGTGGTCGCACCGCATTTTAGATTGACGAAGAGTTTCAGATTTACATCCATAAAGTTGTACAATAAATTACCATATAGTTTTTTAAACCATATAAATTTTTAATGTGTATGTTAGGTCCACCATAAATGTGTTTTTTTTTAAGTGTTTATTTTACTGAATTTTAATAGTAGTAATTTTAATATTGTATAGCAATATTAAAATTACTACTTGCAATATATTAAGTGTACACAGATGTAATGCTGTCTCACACGAAATAAATATATCATATCATATCATATCGTATGTTATCTTAAAATGCATCCAACAAGTTCAGGCCTTTAAGGTACCTGAGTAGCTTGCTGAATGAGATTGTTTTCAGGTTTTCTAGGGAACGATCAGTCTTTCTGATGGTTGCATACTTAATTCTTGTAGCAGCAGGGCAATGGCGGAAAATGTGTCCAACTATCTCCCCATCTTCTAAACACAGTCGGCATTCAGTCTCATTAGAGGGCCCGAACAAGGACAGTTGTTCTAATACTGGGGCACCTTTTGTTTATTCCAGAATTTGATTTGCTAGTTAGCTACCACAGGTGCTATGCCAATGGCAAGTTCTGTATCTTGCAATTACTACCATTGTGGTAAGTACATGCATTAGATTTTCTTGGCGAAGGCATTGACTATGCTTTGAGGATCATCGTAGACCATTTCGTTGTCAAAGTATTTAATAGCTAGACGGGTTGCATCTTTTATATGGCTAGTGCATTTCCACAACTCTTTCGGATTCTGCTTCGACAACGCTTTTGATTTTTGTTTTATATATGGCTTGCTCAAATACTTCCGCAAAATTCAAAAGTATGGAAATTGAACGATAGTTACATGCTTGACTTGTGCTACTAGGTTTAAATAAAGGAAAGATCCTACGTCATTTCCATTTATTAGGAAAGGTAGTCAAGGCCGTGCTGAGATTTACTAAAATATAGCTAGAGGCTGGCACTTTACATTTTGTATTTTTTAAGATTATTTATTATCATATAATTAAACAATATCAATTAGGTATAGTTATGGTTACAGAAGCAAAACTATTATTGCATGTTACAAATTACTGTATACTCAAAAAGCGCCACCTACATAAAATGAGAGAAGCTGATTATGAGATTAAATACCGATTGTGTTTGGGTTGTTTCGTATAATGAAGAGACAATCTTGTTTGTGACATGTTATGATGATCTGCTTATTCATGGTTTCTACCTCTTCAGTATCAGCCCATCCTGCAAATTCTTCGACATGAAACGACACATACTCGACTGTAACATCCGTCTGACACGCGTTATGCAACACAGACATTCCGATGCAACTTTTTCTCTAGCGAATTTAGAACGGCATTAACATTTACAAATAACGGCAATTACGCCCATATCAGGAGTGCCCGTTCTGCTCAAACGTTCCTTTACGATACGCTGAAATTAACAGTACGCGCAAAGCCCACCTGTCTGTGTATCAGAGAATACTTTGTGTACACGTGGTTAAGTGTATTTACAGGTATGCATATTACGCAGATATGATAAGGATTGCGCATATTACACTAGAACGCGATAGAGAACATATAAATAAAGCGATAAGAAAAAGAGAACCGGTCGAGGAAAAATGGGGCAGCAGCGGTTCATTCATTAAGTCATTCATTGGTGGTAGCGAAAGCGTTAGTGTTTTGTATTGAGTGCCCACACGATGTTATAATTTAAGCTCATGAACACGGTTACATTGGAAGCCGCATGTGGGACGACGTGCGGTCGATATTTAACATAGAATATCATTCCTCAAATGTGTACGTTGGTGTTACTTGCACATATCTTTACGTAATTGATTGCATGCGCCGATATCTTTTTGTCGTCGCGGTCTTCGCCATGTGACAAGACGTTACTTACACATGTGTGTATCGGACGATACGTTTCTCGCATTCAATCGACGCTTGTCAAATAAATTTTAATTATACTATTATACATTTAGTCAGCATTACTCCCGATCACCGCACGCAGATAATTTATGCATCTCAATTGAAGCGGAAAATTATATAATACGATCGCCTTTCAATCGTAACGAATTTCGTGGTAATTTTATTGAGATAAATAAATGCATTAAAAATATCCATCCAAGGAAAAACTGCCAGTGTGAGTAAATGAAAGCTATATGGTTCTCAGAAATGTTTATAGCTTAAAGCTTTTATAGGAACAGAAGGTCGAATTTCTGCAGTAAAGGATTGCAGGAGGCATGTAGCAGGCGTATTGACACACCTGTGTTGGCCTCTTTCAGACGAGGCAGTTTGGTTGATTCAACTAAGTTGCTTGGTTTACTCTCAACTAGTTGGTTGTCATTGAAGACCTACTGAAGCCGCCAAAGCGGACAAGTTGACTTTGCTACATCAGCATACTCCTTGACAACCGTCCGTTCAACTAATGGAATCAACTAATTGCCTCGTCTCCTCCTTTGCTACTGGCATTTTTCCGGAAGCGTAAGGCCTGTTTCAGGCGAGGCGATTAGTTGATACCACTAGTTGAACGGGCGGTTGTCAAGGAGCATATTGATATTATAGCAAATGATTGGGGACCGCCTGAACCCTTTCACACGGAGTCAACTTGTCCGCTTCGGCGGTTTCAGTAGATTTTTAATGACAATCAACTAGTTGAGAGTAAACCAAACCGTCTCGTCTGAAAGAAGTTTTAAAGAGTGCATTGGTTGTTTCTGTACATAAAAAAGGGGACAGGGTGTGTGCAGTTAATTACTGACCGGTGGCACTAACATGGTGAGATTGGCCGGTTTCTAAAACAAACACAGCATTTTAACTGATTCTCAGCATGGTTTCAGAAAAGATAAATCTAGAACTACAGCTTTAGTGGATTTTTAAGATTGTGTTCTGTATGGAATTGAGAAGGAGAAAAAGTGTGCTGTGTATTTTTTGTGACCTTCAAAAGGTTTCAATTATGTCCAATATGGCGCAGCCACAGCTTAGTTTTCTACATACTTCTACGACAGAATTCAATTCTGAGAATGAAACACATGAGTAAAAGTGGAATTGTTGAAATCTTTTACATCTTATGCACCAGCAATGACGATGGGCGTACCCTAGGATTCTGTATTGGCGCCTGTGCTGTTTAGTTTTGTATTTTAATGATATAGTTCTCTTCTTATCCGATGTATATGTAACCATACGACATATCTCTATTAACATCTAGCGACGAAGCCGATATAATAGCAAACGTCCTCTTGAGGACGCTGACGGGATGGTTTTGTGATAATAAACTATCATTTAGTTTGAGGAAAACTAAATATATGTTTTTTTTGTATAGAAAAATATAGGTGTGCTAACATTGGAGATATTCCAGTAAATGGATATACTTTGGCAAAAACTAACTACAATATTTCTAGGCATTACTCTTGAGGATACTCACGTGGGATGAATACTGTATCAACTTCACGAGAGCTTTCTCCAGTAGATGCTGTGTCTTCCGGTATTTATGCTCACAAGTTATTGTGAACTATGCCTTACAACTTATCTCAAAAGGCAATTATGAGAGTCCTTGTGGGGGCGAATTACACAGAGGCATGCAGACCAATATTTTGTTAATTAGATATTTTACTTCTTATCTATCTACTTATTAGAAGTTGCAGGATTTATCTAAAAAAAAAAAAGAAACAAGGGCTCTTTTGAGAATGCAGAGTATCATAAGGACTCTCACGGTTACAGGCTTAGATTTCGGAAGTATTACCATTGAAGTTTTTAATCAGTTGAAGATAGAAATGCCAAGAATTTATTGCGAAGGTCTGTCTTATGTAATATTCTCAAGTAAGAAAAATTCGATAAATAGATTTAACACGTGAATTTAACAGAGCCCCGGACTGATTTCACCTGTGGGACTAACTTATGTTTTCAATGCCCACCGTTGGGCACATGGGGCGCAAAGTGTTAATTAGAAAATGAAGGTTTTGGTTAAGTAATTAAAAAAATCCCTAACTAGCAAATGCTCATTATATGAATTTTTACGTGAGAAAAACCTTCTCAATTACTTGCATCACTACATTCAACATTCGCTGTCAGTATTTTAATAAGCGAACATAAATTTATAATTTTAATATCTGCATGTTTATTTAATAACTAAAAATAAATAATATCTAAAATCAGTAAATCACGACATACTACATAAATCAGCATATTGTAGAATAAGAAGGGTACCTCTAGAGTTATTGATGTCTTATCCCTCAAATAAAACGCAGTTAATTTTTCTGAAAACACGCATTCGAATTTAGCGTGCATTGTATATTAGCATCTTCAGGTATCGATAGGGCAACCGCTGTTATTTATAATTCTACCTTCTAGCCAGTAGTATTGACATCCCGCTTCCGGTGTCCGCATGATTTCCAAGGGGTAGTTAAGAGTGTTGTATACTATGTGACTGGTTGCCTGATTTTCGGGGTTTACAGCCAAGGATTGATAAATAACTATTTTTTTAATATTAATATGCACCTTCCAAATGAATTATAGTCCAACGGTACACAAACCTTTATGGTTCTATTTTTATTTATTTATTTATTTATTTAAAAAGTATTCTTAGATTGAAACCAAATAATTTCGGTACAAATATTGGTAGTTTCTTTAAAAATATTCTGTAAAAGCAAAACTTAAAATGCGACATAAATATGTATGTACATGCTATTGATCCAACGAAATAAGAACCATGTTAATCGTAGAAGTAACACTTCAAGTGGTAAAACTAGGTATTATCAATGAATTCCGACAGGTTACATGATTGGCAACATTATAAACGCAATCAAATGGATGAAGATAAAGGGTACAAATTGTTTTTGTCATAGTTAACTTAATAATGAAACAACTAAATCTAATAATATAATAAATGCATATATTATATATTCAGTGTTTTCTTATAGCTAGTGAAATGAACGAACTTATGGGACAAGGAATTCAAGCGAAATATAGATGCGTATTGTTTTCATATATGTGCTATTTTCAAACCGTATAATGTAGAAGAAAAGTGTAAGTTGTCAGTTTGTATAGGCAAGATCCGAATATAAAATATGAAAGAAGGTGGAACTGTGATCAAGCTGTTTTGAGTGTGCGTGATGAGAACCAAATGTGAACATCATCACCAAAATCTGTGATCATTTTTCCTTCAGTTATATTGTCTTGCACTGAAAGAAAATCTCTGTCGTCGGTTGTCAGCAGTTTGGTTTTATGTAGGATATTATTGTGACCTGAACTATGCTCAGGAATTACTCACTTAGCTGAAATTTGTAGTACAATTGGTTCGGTTCTAAGTTGTTCCGATAAAATTTAGATGATGAGTGCGATGCAAATAAACTCATCTTTTTTGTGCAGTTTTTTGGCCAACACTGCAGCGTTGTAAATATCTATTATTCCTTGCATAGCTATGATTAAATTATTAATGTGTTGAAATGAAATATTTTTCTTATAGTACCTATTCTTTTCCTATAACTTTACCTCGAATGAATTAGTTAAGCTTTGTTACTTGAATAAAGCAATAAGGGAAATATCAAAGTTCATATTACTCTATTTTCGCGCCCGTTACAATTTTTTTAACGGTGCAGAGACATTAGGTTAAAATTAAATCAAACCATCGCCTATTTCTCCGTAAAAAATAAATACGTGAAGTTTTAGAAGAACCGCGGCTGCCAAATCTTTGACTATCTGTATGCGTATATATTGCTTACAGAGATAATTATAATATTATTTGGAAAGAAATACCGACCGCACTTTGTTAGGGTATAAAATTATATGGGTAATATGGGGTCTATTCGGTAAAACTACTGTTTTATGACCTGAATATTTCGTCATTTATTAATGACTTCTTCAGGAAACGTCAAGGAAGAAAATGCCTAAATACAATGAACAGATAGAATATGTCACCAGGCGGGGCTCATGGTCATTATAAAAGAATTATTTATTTACTTATTTATTTATTACCAAAAGCAAAACGATTTTTTCCGTATAATGTTCGATCCCATGGTTTCCACTACTAATGGAAGTTCAGCGATTTTCATTTCAACGGGTTTTAAAACAGAACTTCTGCAAAAAGTACAATATTTGCCTCACCTATTCGTCCTAAACAAGCAACAGAAAGACTTAGGTAGACGTGGGAACATCATCATTTAAGCCAAATAAACGGAATGTCATCATTTCAAACAACGTATTTCCGTTCGGGGTTGGGATCGGTTTCATGGGTCAGTAGAAGTGCGGCTTCCGTAACTTCGCTTCACATCTAGGTTACCTCGAGCACTGGTAATCGCTTAAATCTGTGTCCGCGATAAATGATCATGGCTAGATTACTAACATGTAAATCTATTGACAAGCATAAGGAGGGATTTTGTGTGTATACGTAAGCGCTATTTTCATTTATTTTAGTGGTTTGGATTCTGAAAAAGTAGAAAGTTCCTAGCGAAGTATATCACATTTCTCTTTCATTATTAATGGAACTTTAGGCTCATATAAATAATATATGAGGATTGTAATAAATAATACTTTTATATAAGATTTTACGCAACAAGAACTTACGCAAGTTCAACCTGGTTGTTTAATTTAAACTGTCAACAATAGTTTTATTGTAATAAATAAATGTAGAGCGTAGGTCCAAAAATTTCATTTCAGCTTAGAAGCTTTCTCTTTACATTTCAACATTTTAATAATATTAAATGCCATACTGTTCCTAATTAGTTAGGCTAACATATCAAGTTTTATAATGTATTGAAACTTACTGAAGAATTATATTAGATAAATTTCAATTGTTTTCAGTAATTTTTGTACCTATATAACTGATACGGTGCATATCAAATCTTAAGCAAAAGATTATACAGATATGTAGGGATTATATACTAAGATGAAGGTTTCTTTGTCGTCAGCAAATATGCTTTAATTCAAATTATTTTTTTAAATGATGGCAAAGAAACACTTATTAGGTGCTAAGAAAGAGCATATGTGAAACAAATAGTGGTCTAACAGCTTTTTTTTGCTTATGGAAGAATAAAACTTTGACTTCGAAGCCGTCGATATTAGTCCCAAAGTAAAATTTCTTCATAGAAATAGAAAAGCATATTTGATCAAACAACTTTATAACCAATACTCAAATAAATATTTAGGTGAAAAAAAAACAAAAATATTCGAAATAAATAAAACATATTTTTAGTTTAATAATTTGTTAACTTCACCGAAATAAATGATTTCGTTAAGCATACATATAAAACTATTTTTCACGGCTTCGCTTGCATGTTTTTTCGTGAGTGTGAACATGACGAGAAGTTGTTGACGACGGATGAATACTTGAGTTGTTCTTTGGACTATTTTCATCGTTTGTAGTATCATCAAAATCCTACAAACGATGGAAATAGCCCAAACAGCAACTCATGTGAACTTACACAAATTAAAATTAACCAAATCTCAATTAGAGTAACAATATTATGAGGTTACACACAGTTAAAGCCATTGCATGCCAGTTTCATTGGAGCGTAGTCACAATTTTGATGGTTGCAGTTGTTATGGCCGTGTTTACTTCGTATGTAATTTATACCCAATATGCATTCTTACTGTGGTGAAATAGGAGAACTGCCACCTTTACGGCAATTTCTGTACGCATACAATATATTTAACGTATTTGCTACTACTACACGAATAGAAAACTTTGCTATAATAATATTCATATCAAGGCGCAAGTTTGAAAAAAAGTGAGAGGAGTTAGGTTTAGGAATCGATAATTTTAACATTCTAATTGTAAATTTTATAATTATACTCACTTCTTAAATTAATTATGTAGAAATAACAAAATAATATGATTGCTGTCAATACATTTTTCTTGACAGATTAACTACAGTTTAAAATGTGTTAAGTGTTTAAGTTTTATACAAATATTTTAATTATGTTTAATAACTGTACAATTCAATTTTGTAATTACCAAGTTTTCTCATTTATTCAATGAAAAAAGATTGTAAATCAATTTATTTCAATATAATTTATTAATCATTTTACGTGTTGATTTCACTTTTATTGCTAAAAGTCTCATGATTGGATGTTTCTTTAGCTTGCCTGATACCGTATGCGGACGAAACCGGTAGCTTTCATAAAAGAAAAAACAAAGAAACATTAAAGAAACATTTGTGAAAAGCGGACCAATTTTTCTATTTTTCACCTTCCTAATAACTACAGTTTGATTAGCTCAACAATATGCGGTTAACAATACCGGTTTTCTTAATTTAACATTTGTTATTCCCTCAGTATATATATCTTTGAAAACGTATGAATTTCTTGCCTTAACTTTATAGATAACATTATTGGGGGGCAAGAGCAACTAATTAAGTAGGTTATCCTATATTATTGACATTAATCGAAGTGTATATAATAGAAAAAGGTCAATTAAAGTAAAGCTTTCATTTTTTTTTTCTGGAAGTCCTTAGGCTAGTAACATATCCTTTATAAAATTAGCTATTGTAATCGCACACTATCACAATCTTCATAAAAGCCGTAATAATTACATCACTACATATTTTTTCCAAAGAACCTCCACCTTGAAAACAACAGAGAAGTAAAACTAGTGTTTCTCTGTAGGTAACTGTACCGGCTATATACGAACTAAATAGTTTTATTTGAACAATTTACATTTGCCGAAGTAATTTATTTTGATAAGGGAATTTTTTTGAAGAAATATCTTGATCGCATCAAAGAAAGAAGTAATATAAATCTTAACTTGCTATATTTATAGTAAACAGGTATTTCTTTGCCTTGTAAGTATAAGCAACACTTACTACCACATGTATTACGCGTTTCATTTGTTCCCACCTTCCTTTGATTCTTATGTTTATCTTATTGGAAAAAGACTAGTATTTTTTAAAGTGGTAACCGCCCGAATAAGAGTATTTTTGTCAAGATACCGTCGATTAAGGATCCATTAGCATACAATGATCGCGTAGTTCTTACATTTTAATCTTAATCACATTCTCCATAAATTATAATTATATTGTAACGTTCTGCATTTGAAAGAACAAACATGATTTTAACTGTGACGTTCCTAGCTACCTACTTCTTCAGGAAAACGTTAACAATACTCAAACTTCAACATTCCTTGATATATTTTGTTTCCGTAATATGTTTTCGGGTATATTTAAATAGCCTCCTCACAGATAGTAGGAAAAAGGATGGGATTTAATTGGTCTCATAAATAGGTAAACCGCCTCCCAAACCTTTCGAATCGTAAGCTCCAGCCATTATTGTTTTATTATTTATCAGCGCAATTTACATATAATCTTCTGGGATGTTTTTGCAATTAGGTATGCCATTTAGGTGCCAGAGTTTACTATACATCCATAAATTCTATCATTAATTGTTTATTAATTTGTCCAGGCTAATTCGCTTTTATGAGCATTCAGATCTTTGGACCTCTCAGACTTCTAAAATCATCATTATTTTAAAAGCTAAAACAGATGGATTGGGCATGTAACTGTTTTGTTCACGCCCACTTCATAGGCCCTCTGTTTGGGAAGGCGCACACGTTACTATTCAGTTCGACGTAAGCAGCAATTTTATCGCTACGTCGATGTATTTTAACTTCACCTGTTCATCGGTCGACTAACAATAAGTGTGTTTATTCGATTCTTATCACTACGGTCGGTCAATTCCATTTCAGATCAAAAATTCACTATTGTCGATTATTTCCACGGGCTACAACCATAAGCAAATGGTATATAAACAATCAGCAAATGGAAATTTTTTTAGTGGTAGCACTGGAAATTGTATGTGTTGATGCATACTTTTAAATACTCCTCGTATTCTGTCCACGCTTTACGTCTGAAGCACGCTCTCGTTTAGTTATTATAAAAGCGTCGAAAGTATCAAAAATCAAATAGAGGTGGGATTTTATGATATGTTCCCATACCGAAGATTTACAGCAATTTTTCAAAATTTAAAAATGTTTATTCGTTTTCGAGATATGCCGCTATTCCATTTCTCGTTAAACGCTCAATATACTTACATATATCAATGTAAATTGACGAGTTACACTATTGCAAGCCAGTTATACTAGACGCTCATATAAAGTTTGTCACCTTTCTCTGATTAATTATAGGCGCCACACATCTAATTGCCTATAACAGGATGAAAAGTACCAAAGCACGTACAAATCCAACCATAACTTTATTTAAGGAAGCTGATTGAGCAGGCTAGACTTACACACAACATTGAATGAATCAACTCTCGTTTCCAGTTAACCCATATTACCATACGACAACTTCAACGCTAATTTACGACAAGGCGAGTAATCTTGAATGGAAAAACTGGAAATAAGAAAAAAAAAAAAAACTCATTCCACAGTGAAACTTGAACGACCACCCAGTAAGCAGAGAAACATCCAGTTGCTAGCGTTGTCAACGTATGAACGCACAAATTTCTATTTCCGCGGAAATGGTGGAATCGCAAACAAACTCTCCACACGTTCATACTCCATCGTGAATATGGTTGTCATAATTCTGCTACAGAGACTTTCTCGTCGTCCACTGTTCTTCGATAGTGCGGTATAAGACACGGCCGTCGCAGATTAATCTAAATGTCTTGGAGGCGAATCGCGTTTCGGTATAATTTCCGAGTCAAGGAGTTGCAATTATTGCGGAACGATATAATTAAGGTTCCCTCGTTTGTTTTGTGTGGGTCGCGAATGCGCTCACGTCATTTGCGATCATTCACCGAGTGGTTAGAGGGACTCGAGTTCCGATAAGGATCCCCTTTCCTGAGAAACGCAAACCGAGTATTTAACTAAGATCTACTGGAGATCTGACAGAACCGATGGTAAATATTTGCGATTTGGCCGCCGTAATGGTCCAATAGAATCTCTCTCTGATTCGATACCTTTTTTCACGAAACCGTTTCAGGTATATAGCTTATTACATAAGTGTTAGTTAAAGTTTTACGTTATGTTTGCAAAGTAAATAATTCTAAATTTGGATCCAAGGTTTTGTTTATCCTGTTTATTATTTAGTTTTTTTTTGTATTTTACTTGATCAACAATACAATTTAATTTATAAAACGGACAGGAATCGGTCAACTTGTTATATTGATGACAAAAATACTCCAAACTGTGGCACAGATAATACTGACAACTTCTCTTGGATCCCTCTCCACAAACTGCACTAAACTGGACGTACGTTTCAATAGCAAAGAACGATTTAGTTCAGTTCTCTTGGAACTGAATGATTCAGTTCAGTGTTTCTGCTGATGATGATAGCTTTGCTATTGTAACGCGCTGCTGTGTACTGACTGAATTAAATGAATTTTAAAATGAAAAAGAAAATTAAAATTAGCTAGCTCAACGGATAAAATTTAAATTGAACAAAAGAACAATTAATCTCAGAGTTACCCTCGCGAATTAAAACTTGAATCTAACCAGGAAAAGTAAATTGTGGGTGAAAGAAATCTGATTTTCTTAAATACCCGAAAAAATATTAAAAGATTTAATTAAAAATAAAAAAAAACAGAATTTTTAACCCAAAGATACTAATTAACAATCATATTTTATTATTATTCAAAACGGTTTAATTACAGCTCGTGCAGAAAAAAAAATCGTGAACAGAAGGTTCTGACCTAAATTAAAAACTGCAATTGATTCTAAATTACAATAGGACAATGCTATTTCCTATACAAAGCAAAAATTTGTTTGTTCAGGAAGATAATCCTAAATATACCATTATCAATCCATGTGGTTTTCAAATTAAAACAAATTAAATTAACCGTGGACAATTTCTAGTAAATAACAAGAATAAAAAACTAAATGCAAGCACAAAGCTTCTACTCACCCAAACGAGGTGATTGATAAAATAAAAAAGAATCAGCAAAATAGAAAAACGGAAAAATTAACTATAAGCTATAATGCTATAGCTATAATGAGAGAATAACTAAAAAGAAAATATCTTCCTGCACAAAAATAATAAATGATCTTATATCTATAATGTGCACACATCAATATATTAACAATTATTACTAAATGAATTCCTTAATGGACTATATAAAATTCAATTTATGCGAAAATTTAGAATATCAAAATGAGTTACAAAATGGCATCAATAATATACAAAAATACGTCTACTCACGTTAACAGTCGAACAAGGAACTGTAGAACAAACTCTACAACGCAAACGCACAATTCACCGACAAAATCTAATAGAATAGGCGTTAAACAACATGAGCAAACACTAGACATCTTAATGAATGGAATTAATTTAAAAAACCTTAACACTAAATAAATTAAATCAACTAATAAACTCTTTACCTAAATTTATACAAAAATAAAACCTACATTTGTGAAAATTCTCGGCACATTGAACACCGAACGAACGGAGTAATCATGACAACAGAACTAGGCAACTTAAAAATACACTCGCGAACAACGGGGAATCTACCACAGCAGTACGTCCAGTTTAGTGAAGTTTCTGGTGAGGGATCTAGGAAAAGTTTGCAGTTATAACGATATTTAGATTCGTTAGAGAAATCTCCTGGTGTCTTCATCGACCTTAGCAAAGCGCTCATCCTTGTTAATCATTCTTTATTGCCTAGTAAACTGTTAAAAGTATAGCTTAAGACGTGTTACCCATTATTGGTTTTCCTCACATCTGAGTGACTGGCAGTCGACGGAAGAAGTAGGTAAAACTCGACCTTCTCCATTGTCTATTTAGAGAGGAATCCCGGAAGGGTCTATCTTTGGTCCTTTCCTTTTCTTTTTTCTTCGATTCTTTCAAGATTTTGGCATTCCGATGCTGCTATGTCTCTATATTATTTTGCACGTTTTGTCTGCTATCAAAAAGTAAATTAATCATCTACCAACGAACTTTAATCATAACTATCTCCCGAGACATGGCACTGATCTAAGAATCCGTGCTCATCGCATGTCATTATATGAGAGTAGCTCTCTGTACGCACTATAATATTGCACTATATAATACAAAATTTATTTAAACTTTAGAGAAAAAGAAGATTAGGTAGCACCTCATTTGCCGTTTCTACAATATTAATGAATATTTGGTAGTTTGCATTTACTGTGTATGTATTGTATTTATCAATATAAATCAATCAAAGGAGAACAATATAAAATTTACATTTAAATGGATATACAATATAAATTTAGATAATAAATATCTTCTTACAATTTACAACATTTTTTTATTACGTTTCGAATTTTTATGTATTCCTCTTTCATTAAGTTACTAAGTACTCTGTCCCTTGCTCCTACGATACGTAGTTTAAAATAAAACTCTTAAATCTTACACCACGGTGGTGTGCGTTATTTCAATTTATAACATTGTCCTTGTAATTTTAAAAAATTGACATGCTATACTTAATCTAAAGGCCTACACAAAAATTCGAAAAACAATAGAAAAAGATCCATTACTTTTATGTCCTAAACGACCCTAACAAAGGATACTTGAAAATTCTGGTTGGCAAAAAACATAAATGATTGGAAGTAGATTACTGAACAATTTTTATGATATACTTTTCTATACCGTCGGTTGGTTATTTAAGATTATGAAGACAATGTACTAGTGATGAGTAGAACTGAGCAAAATTCTCGATTCAAACAAGAACTTCTAAATACGCATAAAGGCTACATTGCATCAAAACCAGTGATGACGTTCCGAAAATAGATAGTTGTTGAGAAAAAGTTTAGATTCTAAAAAGTTGTCTCTGGAGAATATTTGGCAATGATGGTTTTGCACTTGCTAGCTTTCTTTTCTATTACTTCTGTTAATTTGCAAAGGCTTATTGTTACTTCTTTATGTCTTCACGTCCTTGGTCTTCGTTTCTCCTTTTCCTTGGAATTAAAATCCATACTCCATTTCAAATTGCTATCGCAACAGAACTGCTTACTTTCATTTGCATAAGTGAAACTCGTTCCTCTACCTATGACTTATTTTTCCCATTTCTGAGCGAACTTTTAAAGTCATTGTAAAATATCTATATCAGAATCAATTTTTCGACAGCGCTAATTAAATGTTTAGTCTGATTAAATATCCATACTTTCTATTCATGCGTAACCGTAAAAAGATTTACTTGAAAATTGTGACAAACAGTTAGTACTGTAGTCACGTAATATATAGCATGCAGAAAAGTAACTCCTAAGGAACTTCAGAAATAGATATACAGATTTTAACATAAGAGGATAGGTCAAAAATAGATAACATCTTTCCTGGAAATAAAAATTAGGCAGCTTATATAACATTTATGCATAAAATGATAAGTGGGTTTTATGTGTAATGAATTTCAAGTTAATGTTAGCTCTAGATCTTCCATAGCGCATAAAATTAATCTCACTAGCTTATGGCACAGTAATCTATACTAGGCATTGAAAATGCTGTCTAACTGCAAGAAGTTTTCTTTAAATGAACTTGAATTTCGAGCACGGAAATAAGGATTCTATAAGCTATTTCAACCATTGCTTAAGCATATTAAAAGTTCTTTATTCCGTACCCTGTGTACGTTAGAAAGACCGTAAATTTAGTATTTAATTTGGGTCCTCAAGGAATATCAAACTTGCTATTGTGAAATGTTATTATATGAGGCAACAAGCAATTTTTCATTATGGCGATCATCATTTTTCTAATAGCGTTTGTTTTAAAGGTAATATCAATAAAATTGCTTTTGGAATAAATGGTTAAATTAATTAAATCAACAAGAAAGAGCTTGTATGGGTAAATGCAAGTAATATCAATGCAGCGTTTTATATTTTCTTGAACCTGTGATTCATTTTCCGCCCAGAACGTTACGAATTGTGCAATACTTTCGCTACCAAGTGTATGCACATATTCTCGTTTTCCGTCCCCTTCTAGATAGAAATATATCCGCGTTTCTTTATGACAGAAGCCTTAGGTTCGCATATATGTGCATGTAGTTGGTGCTTGTGCATTCGGTTTTGCAAATCGTGGAATGGGATTTATACCGTGAGATGTGCCATGCGTGCTACCACTGATATACCATTAGTATGAATTTGTCTCGGTCTCTGGTCACGATTTGTCGTCTTTCGTCGTCCACGTCTCTCTGGTCGTCGCCGCCACCGTACAGGAAAGGAATTTGGGTGTGTTTGCATTGAATTAGCTGACTTTTACTCTCCCACATCGGTTAAGGAAAGAATTGTGTGATTTTTTGGTTTTATTCTCGGACGAATGTTAATTAACTCTGTACGTGACTTTTACTCGAAGAGTACCTTCTTACACTCTGCGTGTGTACACACGTACATGCATATATCGACGAGGATTGAATAGCATTATTTCGCGCGTCTAACAAGTCATATCGGATGGTAAAATGAACGTAGAAAAGGAAACCTACAAATTATCTTATACTGTATTCCACACGTACAATAGTAATATGCACACAAAAGACGAAATCTGGTAATGTAACAGATGATGGAAACGTATGGATATAAGTGAGAGGGTGATAATGCACTGTGATCTAAAAGATCTATTGTGTACCCTATTCTTGCTGCTTTATAGTTGGCCATCCAATCCTGTTCCGTTCAGAAAATGCATGATGTGAGAATGCCTCACCTTAAGTAAATCTCCCTCTTCGATGTCACAACCTCACAGGTACGGCGCCTTTGAATTCTACGGTGCTGCATTTATCTAAGATAAGGTGGATGGGTAAATCTGTTTCCCATGGAATCCACATTCGGATTCTTTTGCTATTGCAAGTTTACTCAAATGTCCTCAGTATGCAATGCGCTGACTGGATTCCTATTAACATGCGAATATTATTTTTATGTAGGTTGCGGTTTTTAAATCTTTTGCGGTGTAGGTTCCCAGAAGAATTTTAGCTTGTCTCATTCCCTGAAGATTTTCCCGATACCTGTCAGTTCTAACAGTATTGTACTGCTGCTCATCCTAGAAACGACTTCGGGTTCTAAGTGTTCCAATCCTTCTTTTGCATTTCCTTATGTTACCTTGTTTCTCTTACCTAAATCGTTTAATTTTCCTGGACATTGTCGTATCAGCTTAAAGTTGATTAATATCTAAGCGTTTTATTTGAAAAGGCACTATCCTGGTATCTGCATTGGAAAAGATCACCCACAAAGCGAGGCTATCCTTATGGATATGCCGAAGGATATGTGGGAAATCTTGGCAACTATCTCCAAAACTAGTCCATTAGCTCTATGTGATGGTAGTTCATCCAACCATAACCTATGGAGCAACAGGCTAGTGGCAAAAAGCGCAACAAGTCAAAGCAACATCCACACAAAGGATAGCAAATGTGGCAATCACCGGAGCGATGTCTTCCCCGTCATTGGTGCTAGAAGCTCTTCTGGACCTACCAGCCTTACGGATTGTTGTGGAAAGGAAGGCCAGATTAACTGCATTTAGCCTATGGCAAATAAAGAAGCAATCGCCACACACTCATGTCTGTGTTACTAAGAAGCTGCTGGAATCGGATACTTCCGACGGCATGCTGGAAATGCTGACTCTTCCTTATAAGATCTGAAAATAGTCTCATTCAGTAAGATATTGAGCTACATTAAAACCCTGAACTTGTTGGATAAACTCTAAGATAACACCATAATAGATGCATACAGGTCGCAGTGGACGGGACGATTAATCGAACCATGCGGATGCTACCTCTTACTAAATTAACTCACTAACTAACTAGAGCTGATCACATATCAATTCAACGCTTTTATGGCAGCTTCAATGTCAGACATTATGGCAATCTCTTGCTTCCTATAGCTTCTGTCAGTATCGAGCCAGATGTATCCAATATAAATAGTGTGTGTGCAATTTCCGAATTTAGATTACGTAAAAGAATGTAATACTAGTTATAAGAAATTTTAATAATATATATTAATCAGCTAATTGTCCGTAAAACACGAATGTAATACTGAAATAATTGTAACAATATTTAACACCCTTTATAGCAAAAACGAATTAAATATTTCCTATTATCCCTGATCGTGCTCCTTAACTTTACAACTAATTTTAATAGAAATGAAAACTAAAGATAATGGAATCTTTATCGCACTTACTTTTGCGACATTTCTCAAATTACCTTTACATAAAATACATCCAACTGGAAAAAATTCTGGAAATCTACGTACGTTGTATATTATACTTTAATATGCTAACTATGGATCACATATATTACATGATAAGAAGTGGTGTAGACTAGTTTTAAAACGATATAAACAAGATCACTTTTTAAAACCTCAACAACAGTATTTCTTATGATATGTATTTGATTCTAGATTGTTGGTTGGAGAGGGTGGCTAGCTATGAATATTTATGCCTCTCTAACTGGGCACTGCTCTACTAGAGTACCGAATATATAAATGATTTCATTTCAGGTGTTAAGAATGTATTATAGAAACGACCGCTGCACAGTAGTAAATTCTCCGGATTCGTGATCGAAACTTATAACTTCCAAAAGAGTTATTGGATTTTGATAAAGTTCGGCAGCATTCTATTGGGGCTATGGACTATGGATTTATCTGATTCCATACTCCCAACTGTACAGGGGTGGTTATAGCTGTGGAAAACAGCTCGCAAAATTGCTTTTATTGTGTTATTAATAGTAATCATTATTATTATAACTAGTAGTAATAGACAGCGCGAAAATCTAAAATAAATAAAATTAAAAAATAATTTTTAAAAGTGTCTTTTTGCTCATACTCGCAAAGCTATAGTTCCTGCCCTAGTGGTATAACTATTTGCATTTTTTGCTACATAAAATAAATGGATGAATATAGATGAATTATAGTAAACTTCATTGTCATAGGAAAAAGTAAAAATTTTAGGTTTCAGTATGTAGCTATACAGACTGAATGACTTTCTTCTAGACAGTTTCAGCATATGATGGTAAAAAATCTCTTGAATTATATTACCATAGCACACAAGCGAGTAAAATTCTGAGCAATCTAGAACTGTGAATGAACTGTGACAAAAGTGGTGGCGGCGCCGGATATATAGTGTATGATATGTAACAGAGAAATTCTAATTTCGTGATAATAAGAAAAAAAAAAAGTGAATCCAGATATTTGTGAGAACTCTAGAGAAAGAACTATTCAATTCGAACTAGATTCTAGAGTAAATCTAGTCACAGTTCAGCATAATACCAGAAATAGCGTATAATATGAAAAATTAGTTTTTTCTATTTTCAATGGACAATGCAAAGATATCTCATCTGCGTGAAAAAAAAAAACTAAAATAAAAGCTTTGTTTCTCAGCTTTAATGCTTTAGTATAGCACAGTTAGCGACGCATTTCACTTGCCTGAGTTTCTGCTACAATGTTGAATTTTGGGCTCTGCAAACTAAATATGCCGAAATTGTTTTCATTGAACCATTTTTCAGTTTTGTGTTTTTCCTTGATTTTACGAATCATGTCCAAGAAAAAGCGTCTTTTGAATGCTGAAATAGTTGTTACTACAAGCCTATAAAATTTTTTTTTTTTTTTCTATTTTACTTAAATTTTAACATCGTTGATTTTTAATTTTATTCTTTGAAACTCTAGAAATAATGAGAGGAATAAAATCGCATTCCACACCAACTTTTCAAAAGCTGTTTAAATAAATCATCTATCAACTTTACGCTTATTATTCGACTCAACGTGCAACACCATAGTTGTCGCCTTATGCATCAGAACACTGTCGATGCCCACAGCTATGGTCCTCACCTGACTGCCATCGGTCCTTCGCGCTCGATATAATTGCAAAAATACCGCTCTTGGGATGGGAAGGCACTTAATGGATAACATAAAGATCCACTCGCAAACAGCCTCATAAAATAATGCCTGCGTAGATTGCGTACATCGCCGTCTTTGTGTTTCTCGATTTAGAATGAGATCTGCCGACGTGATAAGATGATGGAACTTGCAGTGCTATTGAAACGCCCACGCCGTACGACGCGACGTTACCTCGAAAACGATGCGATAGCGATCTAACTTGGACAGTTTACAATTAGCGTTTGGTAGCTAGGAGAATACTAGACTGCTGGACGTTTGTATATTTCAAATTGCAAATTAGGTTGGGCAAAATACATATTCCTTTCTATTTGTGTTGTGCAAATGAATTATATTTATCGTTGTGCTATATATTAACTTAAATATGCTTCTGACATCGTTCTGTTTAATCAAAGCAATTCTGTAATTAAGGAAAGCGTAGGCCAGCTCAGACTGCAGATTGTGAGGCGTATATGGATTGGTATGTGTATTTTATTATGCCCATAATAATAAGAGTTGATGAATGGTTCTTGAGAAAAGCTGTACCACATGCATATCCGCTGTATGAGAATATCTTAAGTTTTTCTACGATTTTCTTTATTTGCTTGCCAACATCCTCTTAATTGGCAGCAATATTGCATAATAATCAGCGATATCAAATTCTCAAAGCACCCAAATTACATATTAACCATTGTAACGAAACATTGGGGAACTTAATAAGGGAAACATACGTAGATTTATATGTACTTTGCTTTAGCTGTTTTGTTTTGTAATGCCCATCAGTATTTTATGGTACCAATTAATAAAATCTAATACCTTCATAGATGGTGCAGAATATTTTATTTAAAAATTTAATTTAAATGGTTAATCTGTTTAACAAAACGTTTGACAATATTTTTTTTAATCTATTGCGTTCTTCAATTGCTGCATTTATTTATACAAAATGCTAGTTATTAAATATGGACACTTCGCATGTTGATTTACGCTTTTGTTTCCTCTAACCTCATATAGTCTGATGTTGTACAACTATAATTGTTCGATAACTGATAGCAATTTTTTTAAAGAGATTGTAATAGGATTAATAATAGTAGAGCAAGAGGCTTTTAACTCTTATTACAATCTATTAGTTTGACTATCTTTCAAAAGTATTACTACCAGAATGATAAAGGAAGATTTACCTAGCTTATCCCTTCTTCTACGTATTTGGCCTTACTACTGCATTCTTTGGTAAGTGCGCAGTTTACTTGTTGTATCCGTTGTCACTGCTTTTTGTGTATTTGATTTATTATTAGCGATTCTCCAACAGTCTCTCAGCTTCCCCCTACATATCGTAAGAAAATTGTTTTTTCTATAACATTCATGCTGTCTTCACAATCTTTCACAAGTGATTTTGAATAAAGTTCTATCAAATAAATGTTCTCCTTTTGTCACTGTGATTATAGACATCCTCTAAAGGCCATTGTATTTTAGGGCATAGGAGCTTTTACTGCAGCCCTAGTATATTTTTAAAAAGATATTCATAAAAATTGTGTAGGCAAAAGTTCAAGCAACACATTATTCTTACACTGTCATCACTCTATATATATATCCTCCTCGGAAACTATTAGAAATTTGTTTGTAATGGTAAACTTCTAACAACGTATTCTAATTTATTGACCGTCATACAGCATGAAACAACTTGTTTTTAACGAAATCCCGAATATATGATTGTTCGAGTCTACGATGCATTCCGACGTAAATCAAAGCTATTGATAGCGTAAACCATTTAAAAAGGAAAGTTGGAAACTTCTTAGCAGCATTTATAGTTATAAAGTATTAATCCAAGAAACTAAATGTACCTATAAAAACACTGACGGTAACGACAATCAAAATTATTAACAAGATCTTTTGCAATTACCTCATTCCGTCGAAATCAGACATTAGCAGACAATATATCTATCCAGGGTGCGGAGAAACGATTTTAGAAAATCAAGATAGGCATTTTTACCTAGAGACAAAAAATCGAAAGTGTATAATTTATCTACTAGCAATGAGAGTTATTTTAAAGTTGGAATTTAACTTTAAAATAACTCTTGATTGAAGTTAGGCAATACATTCTACGTCTATACACGCATTCCTTTGCAATGACCAATGACGTAGTAACATTAATTTTATGTCATATTTTTCATTTAACTGCCAAATTATTTGGGATTAATTAGATACTGTTCGAGAACATAAGAAAAGGCCACCTTTCTTATATAATATTACTTAATTAATAAAAGTACAGCGTTTTATCTCTAATGAAATGGCTGAGATTAATTTGGTATACGGAGCTGCAGGAAACAATTCACTGTAAGCACAAATAATTCAATTTAATTATTCCTAGCCATCCGACATTTGCTTTCATCGGCCAACGATTACGAAAAGAAGGTACATTTAAGATTAATTAAAACAACACAAGCAGGTGGCGCTCAGTACATAAACCTGATCTTAATAAAGATGGCCTTCAACATTTTGTAGAAATTCGTCTGTGGACTTACGTCAAATTCCAAATTTTATGGGGTCTATTCATAACATTTACAAAAAGATCATATTCTACTTCCATAGACTCTCTGAATGATTTTCTTGCTGAAGTATAATTTACTTGTTGGTTTTTAAAGTAACCAATAGATGACTCGCATGCAATCGCACTTTTCACCAAGGCTTGATTTACACGAGAAGGAATTTTCAACATCAGTAATTGTTATATTTGGGTTGAAAACGATCTTGACGGGATTATTTAATATCCCGTATTATTCTTAAAACTGCTAAAAGACATCCCCTTCCGTGTGCCCCTGGATAGTTTTAAGACAATACTGCTTTTGCAGGCTATGCCGTTGATGAGAAGTGGATTAGAAGTGTAGTACGCATTTCCTGACCTACCAGACCAGCAGACTTAATGTCCATTGATTTCTTCCTATGGGCGTAAAGCAGAAATTTAGTTTATTCGACGTCATTTAAGTCAGAGGTAGAATATGCTGCTTGTGTAGTCGGAACAACAGAAAATATTAGACATACATCTAGAGTTCTCCAACAAATTCGACAGCCCCCTTTCAACAAGGCGTTTTTATAGGTATCTTCCTCAAAGATTGCATTTTTAGGGTATAGTTCGTGAAACTCCAAGTCAAAATATTTACATCTTCATTCAAATTGGTCAAAGTCTCTCCAGTAGAAAAATTATGGAGTTTATATTTTGAAACTAAAGAAACACTTTTTCCGAGGTTTATTCTATTGGAGCCTCTTAAAATGAGAGTTACTGAAGCATGCCCAAATTATTATTTTCTTTATTGTTGTGGGAAATTCCAGTTTTTTTTTTTTTAATTAATTGGTAGTCTAGATATTTTCAACTTTCGATGTTAACCTTTATAAGGTGTGCATGAATCAAGCAAATATGTAGAAAAAAGCGAATCCTATGAATTACTATTCAATCCAAACCTTTTGCATTTAAAAATAGCTCGATATCCTTAAAAGGTTAACAGAAATTACATCAACCAGATGCATACATGCGCTAGATTCCACCTGCAGGTAGACATCAGGACGTCTGCCATTTAATGGTTTTTATTTAAGGGAAAAAAGTGAAACTTTCCGGCGACGGATCGGTCTCTAGCTCAATCCGTTCCCGACATTTCTCCATAACTTTTAGAACTTTCAGACTATAAAATATGAATACAATGTGAGCGCCGTCGTTCTAGATGCTTGTCTTTCACGTCGAAAGTCGATTCGCAGTCGCAGAAACGGGCGTAAAACTATCTACGATGCAGGAAAATATATGCCGGCGAGTGAGTGGACTTTTTTGTCAACCATTTTTCATTGTGTTAATTGACCGAGGAGGCTACGATTTCTCTAAATTTCCATATACAGTGAGAATTGCGTACATGTGTATATGCTCGTGTGTGTATGTGTGTGTTCATGTGTGAAACGTTTACATACATGTGTATATTTGTAGTTGGTCAGCTGGCGGGACGACTATGAAATTATCGGCTCTGGATAATAAAGTGATTTGCTTAGGAAATCAGACGAACAAATCGAAGTCCGCTATAAATTCTAATATACATGGCAGCTGCCGTTGCGAACGCTTGTCCGCGAAACGTGAGCCGGTGTAATTGAAGTTAAAAATAGACAAGCGTTGAGAGAGTTATGTCGGATTTTATACGCTGAATTGTTGCATTAGCGATAGCTGGCTGTATGTGACAGGAAACAAATGCGCTCGTCATTTTCAGTTTCTTATTATGGTGTACAAATCGAATATAAATTTCTTTTTTCAGTTGTTTTATAAAGTGAGTCTTCGGGAAAGACACAAAAGGGTAGTTTCATTTCTACATTACATTGCATGGATATCGTTAGGTCTTAGAAGATAATCAGTAAACCTGTGATAGCAATATTTTAAAATAGAACTATGAGCAGAACAAGCATACATATTTCATTTTATTTCTCTTAAACACACCACAATACTATTAAAAGAAAGCTAAGAAACTTGAATTAGAAGCAACTTAATACTTTGTTGCATGCCCGTTATGTGCTATAATTGATACCTTGCCGACGAAGTGTGGTTGTGTTGACTATTTTTTGCTATATTCTAGGTATTATTGAATTTATGGGTACTTATCGAAAGGTAAAATTACTGTAGAATATATTCTCGCATGGTATAATTGCTAATATGCCACAACAATTTATAAATTCCTAAAAAGTTTTATATTTGCTAAATTTACTGCAAAATTTTAAATTTTAAAGAATCCACCATAACTTCTTAGAATGTTGCTGAGCTACTATTATTGAGAATCGTCTTCCACAAGATAAATTTCACCGTACATACATTTATTTGCTTATTTGTGCAAATCGTTTTACTTAGAATTAGTTTAGATACAAAAGAAAGCTCACTATTACATTAATTAATTTAAAAAAAAAACTAGAAATTTAAGAAAGGAATTCTTTTTTTCTATTTTAGTTTTGATTTAATATTATATTTCTTCTTTTTATTTACAGGAATGTCTTCGAAACGATCGCTCGAATTAGTGAAACCGAAAAGAATAGCCGACCTACCAGAAAAGCTACTGATGAGTGGTATTAACTTACCTGGTAAGTTTGTGAATTTTCTCAATTTAAATTTTAAGTTAAAAAGAGGAAGGATACGTATGACGTATTATTTTATACAACAATTTAAATTTTAAGGAGCTTACAAAATATGTAATGAACAAAATATCAATATCAAATATTTCTACATGAATTGGTCGAAATTTGTCTGGTCATGTAAAATATTTATTTTTTATAGTTTACATTTATTTTAATGCCTGACAATAATACTAAACTATATAATAACTATGCACTAGAAATCTAAATAAAATGAGTACTCCTTATTCAGCATTCTTTATTTGCGGGGTCTGAAGTAACTATTACCGACTGAAAAAAAGTATTCAATATTTTCGGAGTACATTTATCGGCTAACTATACCTATATATACAATCAACTCAAAAAGTAATAACCTAAGTAAGTAAAACGAATACTCTAATACATCTACTTTAGATGCAATGCCATCGTAATCTGCGACAGAGAGGGCTATGGTCTCGAATGAATACTCTTTGCGATATGCAAGAAAGATACCGTAACATTTTCGACTTGCAGGGATTTGCAGAATTTGACGTTTGTAATTTATGCCAAAGATTAAATTAACAACAAAGGTTGATTTTTAATTCTCCTGTTTACGTCTACATTTTATTCAAATCAACTGATGTACGATTTTTTTTTAATATTTAGTTATCATTAATTTTAATTCTGTAGTTTTGCTTGGTTCGTTATATTAGGGTGTGGACATACAACTTATATTGCATCATGGAATAAATGTCTTTACATTTCTTTTTTACCATCAGCTTACTTATTTAGTTATTACGATGTAAGTGTTAAAAGTGAGAATCTTGCAAAACGACCGGTACTTGCTTATTTCCTGTTTAATTGAAGGGGCAAAGTTTCCATGGACAAATCCCTAGAATCCTAGAAGGATAAAATAATTATAACTACATAATTTTTTTTGTAATATAGGTTTACAAAAACAGTTTAGTGTTTAGTAGGCTTTACATTTTAACCGATTTTCTTTCTTATTCATGTTTTTAATATTACTATTGAGTCAAAGCAACTTAATTCTTAAAATTTTGACGTCAAAACACTTAGTCTACGTTTTATGCATAAATCCCAAAAAACGTAATTTAATTTGCACACTCCATAAAAAGGAAATTAAAACATTAAGAAAGGCTAACTTATTATTATTTTTTTTAATAAGGATAACAATTTTTTCAAAGTGTATGAGATTAATCCCTGTTTTCTAGACTGTTTATAATATAGTGTTATTGTTAACATTTATTTCCAAAGAATTTCTTAATACGACAGGGCACGAGCGTGTAATTAAATGCAGACCACATTAGGTATTTGCAAAATCGCGAATGATCGATAGCTGAAATAAAGAACAAAGAAAGCCGACAATTGCCTCGAAATATAATACTTTTTACGTTATACCACAAAGTTGCCTGAACCTTTTAGGTTAAAGATTTACATTCCCACGTATTTGACCTTTGTAGTTTCCGTCAAAGGATTAAATCAAAAACAGAGTTTGCACATATGTAATCATTGGTAGAATAAAGGAGAAAAATCTTTTCTTGTAATATATTTTTCCCATGTCATTATTCTTTGAGTTGAAATGTGTAAATAGCTACAAATTACTGTTACGAAAAAAGTAATGAAATAACGAAATCTTACATCTCTAATATGTAAACATTGTGTAAATATCAAATTACAATGATATAAGCAACAAATATTGCAAGCAGAAATAGTTTAGTTAGTTATTAGTGCTGTATAAACAGTAGGCCAGCATACTCTTTTGTTCTTCAAAACTTCCATTCATTCAAATCATATAATACTCGCCCAATGTGTTAAGATATGTTAGCATTATCCGGTTTGTTGCATGAATATTGTTTTCTTATGTTGGCAATGTTCAGATGATCGAAGAAGAGCAGTAATAGCGATATGTTGGTCAATAATTGTAAGTATTGCCGATTTGTACTTAGAGTATTTATTTCAAATGCAGTAACGAAGTTACCGAAACTAACGCAAGTAATGGAATTTCACATCCCTAATATATCTATTAATACACTAAATTTATGAAACATATACTTCGATACAGAGTAGTATAAGTATAAAATTTCTATTTATAAAGTTAGAAATTACCTTAATATCTAAATAAAAATGTGTAATATTTCGGAATAACTTGCTCATCGTAGTAAAATAATCTATAACATCTGCGTTTTATGATATAAAATTGTTTCTGCTTGTCTTAATGTGTAAACGTATTAACATAATAAACAGACGTTTCTGATATAAAATTTATATTAATCTTGATTTGAGAAGGCAAAATTGAAATATTGAGTAATGAATGAAAAAAAAAGATAATTTCATTAAGACTCATCATCCTTCTGTTTCAAAACAAAATTACTCACATTAAAGGAACAGTTATTTCAAAGGATAAATATTTCTTCGTTTAAATTTTGTTTGCAGATTTCCATTAAATGTATTTCTCGAATTATCGATAATTACTCGTCACATTAGAAGGTGTGTAAGGTAATTGCGTGGTTCCGATGTGTTCATCATAAGCGGACTGCCTCAAAATTAAAAACTGTGCATAATAATTATATGAATGTGGTATAAATTAAAAAGTATTTAATTACTTATCAACAAATAGTTCACTGTAGGTGTTCTGGATAATGCAATGTATAATAATATAATAAAAATGAAAGTACCTAAATATTTTAACAAATTAATGTTTTTCTACTTTCAACTTTAATAATTAGGAATAATTTTTTCCAAGAAAAATATACCTAAATATTGTTCACCTATTCGCAATCAGTTCGCAATTCATTCAAAATTCAAAATGTATTTAAGCGGGTAGCGATAAATAAACAAGCCGCTGACATCTTTGAACTTGGGTAAAATACGTTTCAGTGAAGAAACAATCCTTCCCATATCGTGGAAATTTAAAATCACACGTTTCAGGATCACCTTATCGGTGTCGTCAATCCCAGTTATTCGCTTAGGAATATTTATATGTTTCCTTGAAGAACTATATTTGGTACATTCATCACTGTCTACTTTTTTTTTACTCACAATTCTATAAATTGTCGACAATGACACCTCCGTAGCCTTTGCAGCTTCCGATTTTATTTTCCGATCTCTAAAATAGCTAAAAATATTAGTAACATTTCATATCGTTCTTTGTGTGGGATAATTGCTTCCGGAATATTTACAAGTGCTTCTTTATGCCTACTTGATTTATCGAGATACCCAAAAACTAGCAACAAATGTGAAACATCTTGAATGAATCAGTGCGAACTGGTGGAGGGGTGAAAATTCCCGATTCAATGGATTATTCGAATGTTTCCTCATGTATATGTTTCTGCATGCGTCTAATCCTCTACGTGAAGGTACATCGATATTATGTACGGTATTCATAAATATGTTGTACAACATGAGATGATTCAAGTCTTCCATGTAATAACTTGCTAAATGTTCCTTGAACCTAATTCTGTCAGCATATTTCATCTATCCAATGCGAAATTTACTGCAGTCATCATACCAGATTTTATAAATGCCCGATTTTTCGTTGAAATGCAGTTTATTTCGCGTTGTTGTTAAGTGAAAACTATACCCAAATCTTGTCTTTTAAAAATATCGCTTAAACCGTTTAAAATGTTATGGGAAGGCAGTTTTAATAAACTTTCTGTTATTGTTTTCTACTGAGGTTAAGGCCGTGGCTTTCTTTATATTCCGGACTACTTGTATAAAGAGTAATCATTATAAACATATTAACGTCACCTCAAATCTCCGCTCCTTGCATTTGTTCAAAGTAAAAGAAAATTTTGATGCACATATAGGAAAGTTACTCTTTTATATTCTGTAATTCTGACACCATCCAAGTTATTTGATTTTAGAAATTCCACCAAATGTTTTACTAGAAGCTAGACATATGTACATGAAGCGTACTCAACTGTTTTCTACCAAGAGATGTTTTAAAATATCCATGTACTTTCCTCTGCCTCCACAGCTAATTTAAATTTAAAATCACTTGCATACAGTTTGCTTCCTATTACGCATAATACACCATCATTGCCCACCAGTGCGTACTCCCTCCTATTATACAATTTCTCGTCAATTAAAGTTCGGATTGGTCGGTTCTGCACGCTTTCCACTGCATTTGAATGGTTCTGCTCGTTACCGCAGACCACACAATATATGTGGTACGCGAGATCAGAAGAAACTACTGACTATTTTACGAGCGCAGCCGTATTTGCGTATCAGATGCAAGGCCGTTCACATATCAAACACGGAATGTTTCTTATGCAAATTAAGAATATAAATTTATAATTAGCTTCTGGGGTACCTACTACGGCGATGCTGGACAGACTTTCATATCATTCTGTGGCGGTTTATATCTGGCTGATTTACTATCGGGAGTGGATACGCATTCAAGTCTTCCTGATACATAAATTTTTCCTTGAGCAACCTGGGAGTACGGGAAACAATCTTTTGAATTTGCTGGGCACAAATTACGAAAACAATTTCCTTTTGTTTCTAAACAAACATACTTTAGGTATCGTTAGCCTAAATTGGCAAGTTTTCAAAATGCACAATGCAATAAGTGGTCATAATTTCTAGCATGCTATCAAAAGTTTAAAGTAGCAAGAACCAATGTATGCTTAGCTTGCATACTAAAATTATCAAAATATAAAAAAGTTAGCTTTATTAGCTACATAATTATGTAATTAATACCGTTTTTTATTTATTGTCGGTGCAGTTTACAAAGTATAATTAGAGTGCATTGCTCTTTATTCTTTTAACTATTGGATAAATATACTGGTTCCTTCAGAACTCGGAAAAGGCACAAATCATGTCGACGGGGTAACCTTAAGCTTTTCAAGGATTTCAATGTAAAGTTGCGTCTTTATACACTGAAACACAAACACGATAACCATCATGTAGTCTACTCTTTGCTTTATTGACAGAAAGACAAATAAGTGCAATTCTTTTACATTGATATAGTGGGTAAACATCCAGTAAGCAGCTCAACAATCCTTAATCTTATCACAGTAATTTATTGTTTAAAATTCTTATGATCACATTAATTCAATTCCAGTTCTGTATTCCAACGTGTTGAAAACTAAGCTCAAAGAATTGAAAAAAAAAAAAAAAAAACAAATTAGGAAAACTAAAATAAAGACCAGCTTAGGGTAATTCAGTCCCCGTTCGATCAATCTCGCCGTACGAAATTTTATTACTCGGAGTGTCCCTCCACGGTCTCTCGCGTCCCCACAATTTGCCATGCGAGTGCGACTAGAGATTCAGCAAGCGAAGATCGGGTGTGGTAGTAATCTGTGTCTATCAATGCAAAACATGTGCATTAAGAGAAAGATTGCCTTTTCGTGTTTCATTTAATAATTTCTGAGTTTCCTAATATTTATTTTTAAGTTGTCACTAGAGATTCCGTTATTTATTTTTATATTTTGAAGGTCGAAATTAGATTTTTTGGTTTCTTGTTAGAGAAGTTTCTAACAATACAAAGCTACTGCGCGATAATCTGCGGAAAATTTCTGTTTGAAAATGTACCTAATTAGTTGCTCGAATTATTAATATGTTAAGATGATTTATTGATATATACTAAACTGATTGTGAGTTTCTACGGTTATCCCTCTAGAGAACAAAAAATATAATATAACGTCGTGTGACAATCATTTGTGCAAAGATTGCACGCTTTTTACAATAAGAAATTAACAAAATTTGTTACTTAATTTAATATTTATTCATATTTCATATGCATCAGAGTTTACATCCATGGTTACGCAAACCTAATGCGACTGTAATTAATGGCAGTGCATTATACGTATGGGATGCATAAACTTTTGCTTACGTAATCTGAGAGTAAAGGTTGAATACGCGCTGCAACTACGCACACTAAACTCCGCCTTGGTGGCCCCAAAAACAGCATTGTGACGTAGCTCCCCGGACACTTCGCAGCACCTAAAATTTTCAGTAGTAGCGACGCCTATTCGAAGTGGACCGAAATTTCAACCCTGTAATGACCAACCACTCCCGCTTTGAAGGTCGCAACAATTCCATAGAAGTGGCTTCAATTTCGATAGACAGTTATCCTTGGATATTTCCTTACTACTTCTGATTCTTCAGACCTTTTGGCCTTCTGAAGCCTGTAATGTCGGTTGACACGTTTTCTCTCTCAAGACAATTAGTCGTATATTGGTGGAAAAATACATTTATATTTGATATTGTAATTTTAGTAAGCTTTAAATTTATTCCTAAAAATAGAAACGATATTTTATCGTTTTTTATTATTTATAACTTTCCCAAAAGCTTCTGTTGTTTTACCCATTCATAAGAAAGGCTCACGTAACGTTGTAGCTAATTATATATCCATATCCTTAAGTTCTACGTTTTCCAAAATTTGTTAGTATGCCATAGTCGAGATAACGGCTTTCGTACCACCTTGAAACTAACAATATTTTAACCAATCGGCAGCACGATTTCAGAAAAGGTCTTTCAACTATTACCACCATAGTCTCTGTGAT